>JAMKCH010080083.1:0-106097 GCA_023653785.1 Ophioderma brevispina
GCTTCTTAATTTGACAAATGAGCAGCTTAGATGCAAAACAACGAATTGAAATGGGAATAAACATGTAAAAAATTGTACTTTGAATGTATTTTTGTTCGTTTAGAACAAGATACTCTTATTTTATAAGGTGCATTACTGCTGTTAAGTTGCATTAAGTTAAAGATAACTAAAACCAAAATAAGAAATACAGGCTGATTCAAAAAGAAGTTTACTCATTTTTATTATAGTTTACAAGAAACACCTTACAAGGATTTTACTAAACTAATATGGTATTATAAAGAGTAGTTCCTGAATGTCTAAATTAAAAAAGAATTTTTGAATTTGCTCACGACAAACCCGAGTTATTATAATTTAAATAAAACCACCATTTTCCTGACTGAACACATCTGGGTAACTTGCATCAGTTCCTATATTTACTCCAAATCAATAATGCGTGAACAAGAAAGCCTCCATTGCTTTGCAACTTTCATTCTCAAAACGAATGTTTTACTTTTATACTCATACTCAAAATCCATCAAAAGCAAAATTTTAAATGCTGACAGTTTTAAATGATATCGAATTTTGAATAACACGAGTCTCTATTACCGTCTCCTTGTGGTAGACTTCTCTGAGAGAAACACTTCATCGCATGTTCAAAGTTCTTGAACAAACATAATTGCAGAAAATGTTTGCGATGAAAAAAAAAATTATATTATACACTTCTTGATTAATAGAAATAGAAAGAACTTACTTATCGTTTGATTTACGGTTCTTGAGTATGAGTATAAACGCCAAACTTTCATTTTTACAATAAAAGATGCAAACCAACGGATCTGTCTTGTCCACACTTTATTGATTTGGCGTGAATAGAAAATGATGCAATTACTTAGATGTGTATACAGTCAGGAAAATGGGTGATTTGGTTCAAATGAGTATAACTTGGGTTTGGCATGTGCAAATATAAAAAAAAAAAATCATTTTCAATTTAGATCTTCAGAAATTGCTCTTTGCGATTACTTTACAGCGATTTCCTTTTAGGTTTTTTACTAAACTACGACAAAAATGAGTAAACTTCTTTTTGAATCAGCCTGCAAGTGCTCACATTTTTTAAGAAATGCCCAATTTATCAAAATAATTTAAATTATTATCTATACCTAAAAAGGAAAGGAGGTTTTTAATCTTTGCATTTTCTATGAAAATCGGTGAGTACCCTGATGAGCTTAGAGCAATAAGCCATTTCTACAGCGCATAAACCAGGTGTAGAAGCAATATAGTCCGGCGTACTCACAGTCCGGCTATAACGGCAAGGAATAGGGCACATATATAGTTTCACGCTTTATTCCGTTATCGTCTATGGAGCCCGGACTATGGCTCCTGCCGGACTATAGTTGCTTTCACACCGGTATTGGTTGTAATCCTTATACAGATTGATGGATAGGTGTCCGACTGCATGGCTTGGTAAAAAAAAAAACCCTGTGCGTTTGTACCGGGAATTCGCTGTAAAGTGCCACGTCATTGCGATTTGTTTCCCCAGCAATCGGTCCAAATAAATCAGGGCACAGGACACATACTATGTACAATGAAAGTTTTGAATTCCCCGCACAGGCCTTGTGATCTGTTTGGGCCGATTGTTGGTGAAATGGATCTTACTACGTGGCATCTCGATAGCGAATTGGAGTACTGTTACGGTTTATAGTTTGTTATAGTATCCTCGCTTTGTGATGAAAAATATTATTTAATTTTATTTCTCTATTTTTTTTGAGAAAAGATTTCTAGCGGGAAGGGTACTTTGTTTATTATGGAAAAGAAAAATGAAATATTTAAAAATTAGAGATCATGCTAGATGAGCTAAATACTATAAATACTTATTGTTTGGCAGCCAAAGCATCTTTTTTGTTTCTCAATTGTTCTCACTTGCGTATGAAGTACAACATGGTGTGTTCATTCCTCTCCATTTCCCTCTTACCTGAACGTGCTTTTTTGTCCTTTTTTGCCTCCACTGTATAATTATATTCTTATTTGAATGGGACTTTTATTTTTTTTTTGGAAAGTACTAAAAATACAATAATGGTAGGTTTTTAATTCACACTCTGGGGATTGTAGGTCGATTATGTGAAATTATTATAGATATTAATTACGGTGGTCTGTTTTTTTGTTGTTGTCTGTCTGTCTGACCGCGCTATTTTCTTCGGGAGACGAGACCATCGAGGGTCTGTACATTCCTCAAACCGTGGTGGGTGCGTTGCTCCGGTGACCGTCCGAAAGACGAGTTGTATTTCGGTAGTGGATCAAACGTACGGAGGGGAGCAGTCAGGTTCTTCAAAACGAGGTCAAAGGGGGGTAAAGGTGTTGTATGGACATGAAACTTGGTGGGCGGGGGTCGATTGTTGATGCCAAACATTTTGAAGGTTCACGACACGGTTCATCAGGGGGTAAATAAAGGTCAAAGGAAACCGCTAAACTAGTAATCGCCTAGTACTTAAAGGACACTATTAGTGGATTTCTCGAAAGAGTGACACTATTTTTAAAAATTTTGCAGGTTAGGTTAAAAAGGAAAGGATAAAGGATAGTGCCTTTAATGGTCATAAGTCAAAGTTAAAAAGGAAGCCGTGGCAGTCAACAGATGATATTGTCCTCACAGCCGAAGACATCCCAAATTTGACAGCGTACAAGTTAACATCGTAAAAACCCGGGTAATTGAAATCCAGGGAATCAATCTCGTCTTGAAGCAGAATTTTGTCCCAGCAGTTCAGACGACAGGGGGTTTTCCCTCACGGCACTTAAATATATCTGCAATACAATCCAGGTATTTCTACATCTGAAGCTCTTGGTTAAAAAGAAGACCAGCAGGAACAGGTTCAAGCTATCAAGCTCTGTGGCATTCAAATAATAAATCATGGCACTATGTTACTGCACCAAAATTTACCAATTTTGAGATCAAAAAACACTAGCCTAAAAACTATACTAGATAGCTTCGGCTACTAGTACTACGTTGAAAGTTGTATTCACCAGTCTCCCTTATATTACGGATTGCACAACTAGATTTTCCCCAAATTCTTAAATAAATTACCACAGCATCATGCATAAACATAACCTAAATCTACATGACCATGGGGTCATGACATCATCTGGATTGCATCACCTTACAATAATGACCATCATGGGGGCAAGCTACCTAATGTTGCAATCTGTTTGATCTCAAAGCAATAAACATTGACTTATTTTCAAATATTTAGCTTTTGGGGAATTTCCGTTCATATCATTATACACAGCAAGATTCCTAATCACGGTGTAAACCCAGAGCTTAGGCTACTCAGTGTGTGACTACAACTAATACTTGCAAAGTAAACAAGCTTACAGGCTGTCCCAAAAAATGTTAAAACACTCGGAACGACGACCATTTGATATAAAAAGGAAAAGTACGCATGGGTCTTTGTTGGTATCCATTTAAAGCCACTAAAATACGGCTTTAATATTGAAACATTTATTTCAATTCCAATCAACTCGTAAAACAAAACGATAGGTTTCATCAATTTTGAGAGGGCAAAATCCACTTGGTCCGAATTTCTGCATAAGAACGGCTTGGAATGCATGATTGCAACACGAATACATTGGCTTCATGCACATCTTCTTTCCATTTAAAAAGAAAAACAAATATATTTTGCAGTTGTTTTCTATTTAAAGAAAGGACCTCGAGAATTCCTGACCAACCGTGTTTTACCCAAACTTTCTCGTTTGTATCTACACAACTGCTCTTCTAAAAAAAGAGGGGAAACATTGGCTATTTCTGGTCCGTGGATCTGTATGGCCTGCCACTGGTGTGCTTATTTCCAATTCTGCCTGCTTTATTCGACCATTTAGGATTATATCAGAAGTTCCTCTTTTTTTTTTGTTTCTTTCGTGTTTTTGTTGTTTATTCTGCCTCTAGAAATCATAGGGGGGGGGGGGAACTTGTTCTAGGGAATCCAATAAAGGAAGTGTCTGTTGTTTGGTTTAAATTTGGTTGGTTAAACATTCTGGGTAATTTTTGAGAAATTTGATAGGGCTTTACTAACCTCTGCCCATGAAAGTTGAAAACACTGATGAATATTTGAAAAATACATGTTATTGCTTGATAATAAAGACAATGAGACACACTTTAGACAATGAAATGAAGGTCAAAATGGATTGTCAATATCTTTAATAGCTTCAATTACCAATCAAATACACATAATAAACCCAATTTGAGTGGTAGAAAAATCATCTTACAAATGTAACCACTGCAAATCGGACCAATTCTGAACTTTTTGTTACTCTCCTTTTTGACAAGATCATTTTGAGACATTAAAGACAAGGGAGAAGAATATGGTTGCCCCAAATCTGTCACTTAATTATCCCAGCCCAAGGTTGCCTCATCATATCAAAAATAGGTGTACGAATGTCAGCAGAAAGTAGCACACAGAAAGGGCAAGTTGGGTTTTTAAAGAATTTGAAGATAATTGCTAAGTTCAAAATTTCTGCCTACGAACGCTTGGAATGAATGATGCAACCGATACACTTGGCTTCATAGCACATCTTCTTTCCATCTTTTAAAAAGAAAACAAATATTATTTTGCAGTGTTTTTATATTTAAGAAGACCTCGAGATTCCTTGCCCAAAGTGTTTTACCAAACGTTCATCGTTGTTATCTACCACAACGCTCTTCTAAAAAGAGAAACAATTGGCTTTTTATGGTCCGTGGATTTGTATGGCCTGACACTGGTGTCTTATTTCCAATTCTGCCGCTTTATTATAGACCATGTAGGCTATTATCAAGAAGTTTCTCGTTTTTTGTTTACTTTCGTGTTTTTTGTGTTTATCTGCCTCAGAATCATAGATTTCTAGGGAATCAATAAAGAAAGAAAAGTGTCTGATTGTTGGGTTTAATGTGGTTTGGTTAAAACATTAGGGTTAATTTTGACGATGTGATAGGTGGCTTTTATAACTCTGCTAACGAAAGTGAACTGATTAATATTTGAAAAAATACATAGTCTTGCTGATATAAAGACTAAAATGATACACTTATGGACAAAAGATGAGTTCAAATGGATTGTCAAATATTTCAAGAGCTTCATTACCCATGCAATTAACACCATAAATAACCCCAATTTTGATATGTTAGAAAATCATCTTACAAATGTACCACTGCAAATCGGCCAATCTGAAATTGTACTATCCTTTTTGACGAAGCATATTCTTTTGTTCTTACATATTGCAATCGAAAATGAAAATAAAAGACAAATTTAAAAGCCTTATTATAGCTTTAAGGGCATACCAAAACAGAGGCCCATGCGTACTTTAGTTATTTTACAACATGCCTGTGTTGCGAGTGTTAACATTTTTTTGGGCAGTCTGGTATGTGTTTATTAGCAGTACCCATCCTATAGGGTACTCTAGAGTTACATGCTAGTGACTGAAATGATACCCATGTAAAGCCACCAGTAGGGAGTACCTCTGCCAGCTACTCCACGGGAGTACCTTCACAGGGACCCCCCTACCGGCTGCCCTAGTAGGCAGCACTTTGGAACCATAGAGGGCGCCAAACATTCCATTGTGTTTACGATTTCTGATCATTTACACGCTTAGTAACCTCTATAGTGAGTTGAGCAGCACCAAAAACCCCTATAATGACATTGGTGTAATTAAACATAACATATGTGACCAAAATGTAAAAAAATAATGATAAAATTCTAAAATATCCCACAGGAGATCAAAGCTCATTTCCAGGGGAGTACCCCACAGGTACTCCCGCCATGGGGTGACTAGTGGTTTTGAGGCATACTGCGTGTTTGTGTGTACCTAGGTAGATGATTAACCCCCACTTTTGACGGGCCGGCGTATGTGGGACCATGCGGGTGGTAAACGTAGTTAGTTTAAAACTTTATTTATTAAGGGTAACTAAAAATCAGTTTACAAACTGGTCTCCCATGAGGACCCGAATAACATAATAATTACAAGTTGAAAAAAAAATAAAACATTTATACATGTACGTACAAAAAAATGAATTATGTGATAAGGTTGGGAAACAGATAATTAGAAGCAGCATAACATAAAGATTTCAATCAAGGTTGCCTTAAAAAACATAAACATAACAAGGAAAAGATACCAGCCATGATTATACGAACTGCATAAATAAAACAGCCCAAAGGCATAAAAACAAAGATTCAAAACACAATATTGATTTAAAACGTGTTACAGCATATCTGAAAAATTTCGGCGGAAATTGTCTGGCTGAAAGATTATCCACATTGCGACCCAATGAATAAATGCCTGTATTGGAACTGGGCCGGTTGGAAAGGTATGATACTCAAAGAGGTATGACGGTGTGATTACATTGATTGGCTACGAGGTATTTTGGGTGTTGAATTTAGAAGTAAAAGTAAATGGTGATTGATAAGTAAGAAGGAGCATCATTTTGAAGACATTTAAAGACACGGAGAAGAATAGTTTGTCCCCATCTGTCAATTAATTTATCCCAGCCAAGGTTGCCCATCATAATCACCCAAATAGGTTTTTGTGTTACGAATGTCAGCAGAAAAGTGCAACGGGCAATTTGTTTAAAGGAATTTTGAAGACTTGATAACGTTCAAAATTGCAGTTTGACCAAAATGGACTGCAAGTAATCAAAGTGTGGAAAAAAAATCAAGGCATTGCAAGCAGAATAAGAGTAGAGTTAGATGAGGGGAGAATAAAACTTAACCCGGCGAAGAAACACCAATGAGTTTAGAAAAAACATAATGGCGGAGGATATAATCAATATGATTAGCCCAAGGTTAAGTTGGGGATCGAAAATGACACCCACGTACTTAAACTTGTCGACTCTATCAGTAGTGTCATTACAATAAGGAAGAGAAAAGTTGTGAAAAGGCTTGAAACCTGTTTTGTACAATAACAATAACTCCATCCCCTTCTGAGGGATCGAGTAGGTTCAATTCCTAAGCCGGAAAAACAAAACCAAACTAAACCTGATGTTCTCTTTTAAAGATTCTGTTACGGGAGCGGTCATTATTTAGGCCAGGGGGGGAATGGGAGGATGTCAACTTTTTTTGCGGCAAAAATTTCGCGTTCTCCCCCGTTCCGTTCAAAAATTTTCACGTGGGTACTCGCTTCTGTGGCCTACTTAACAGCTACCTTCAAAGGTACTCCCATGAAAAACGTTGTGTAGTTCATTATATTGCGTAGCAGATCGATTATTAGCTCCAGGAGCATGGTGGTAAAAAATATACGGCGTGCTCGTAGTCAATCACTTCACTCATTTTGCGAAAGGAAAACATACTTACTGATTACAAGAAAACATGCGCCAGAAAAGAAAACAATACACTCCTATCCCCTTTCTGAGTGATCGTAGTGTTTAGGGTCAATACAGCCGAAAAACAAAACAAAACCTCTAAACACTTGAATTTGTTATCTTTTAAAGATTCCTGTTAAGGGAGCGGTCATTATTTATGCCAGGGGGGGGATGGAGATTTCAATTTTTTTTTTTTTTTGTCACGGCAAAAAGTTTCGCCGTTTCCCCACGCGTCGTTTCAAAAAAAATTTCCCGTTCCCACCTTGATAATGCTGAATATTCCATTTAAACAGTTCATTGTTACCCCCCTCTCGCGTTGCATGAAAAAATTCACGTTCCCCCTCACTCTTACAAATTTTTTTCGGGTTTCCCCCCTCAAAATCATCATCCCCCATGGCGTAAATAATGACACCTCCCTAAGGATTCATGACATTTGACTTCCAAACAGTAATCGTATGTCGAGATACTATCCTTGGGGGGACCCTGTGGGTGGATTAAAGGGGGGTCAGAATCGACCAGGTTGACATGGAGGAACAATGAGTTAACAGCTCGGGTAAAATCCACAGTTTTACTATGAGTTAAAACCTAAAACAATCCAGAGACTCGATACCCATGCTTTAGATTTTTGCAGAAAATAACATGGTAACAGTGTCGAACGAAGCTTTTTGGAGGTCTATCTTGACTTTTGATATAATGTGAAAAATTGATTAACACGTTATCAGTTGAGGATGGATTTCTATAAAGGGGGCCTGATTTGATAACCATAAAATAATTGTTTTTTACGCAGAATTTTGAATTTAGTGTTAGAACAAAAATAGCCTTTTTCAAGAATGTTTGACGTAAAGACTAAGGTACCACTGGCGGGTCTGTATATAGTTGCCCACGTCAGAGCGACTATTCGAGTGGAAAAGTGGTCTTACAGGAGGTGACTTCTATACGTAATGCATATGAGATCATTAATGAAAATGTTTCATCGGGGAATGCCTCCATCTTTCAGGGGAACCGGGCTGTGATTTTCAATGAGGCCATTTACTTGTGTTTGACATCGTTAAAGCTCTGCCAAAGATTAAAACAAGCACAAAGCTCTTCAAGGCATAAAGGTAGAGGAGACAGGTGTAATTGTTGAAAATCCTTATCTGTCAACATTTCGTTTCTGATGATAATTCCTGAAAACCAATTTGTGAAGTAAATTAACCACATTTATTCAAACCACACATTGAAAACATTGAAGTGATTGTTGGATTTTGAAATCAATAGCCCAACAACGCAAGCTGTTGTCAAAGCTTTATTGATCAAACCCATGGTACTTATCCATAAAGTAATTAGCATGGGCTTTCTTCATAACCTTTGACTTTGTTACGAAGTTTACAACTAATCAAATGAATATTAGAGTGTAATTCAGGGGTTCCCTCTTCTCTAAAATCCATAAAGCTGTTGAGTCTTAGACTGTTATACCAGGTATATAAAATAAGGTTATTTGATACAATTATTGATATACTTGTATGTTGTTTTTACAGGGTCCTTCGATCCACGGATTCAGATCCTCATTAATTCTAAATGCAGAGGATAACTTTGCTAAGGGCGATAACATTGATAGGAGAAATTAAAAATGAAGAGAGGATACAAAATAAATGAAGAGAGAGTAAAAGGGAGAAGAAGAAACGTATCCTGTGCAAAAGAAACCATTGTTTAAGAAAAGAGATGTCACACCAAATCGGAAAACTTCGACGACCAAGAAAAACCAATTTGATATAGTTATACAACTAATTGGGAATTTGTGGATATGACAGAAAATTGGATGGAAAGCATGCGACGGTTAGGTCTACGCTTATCCTATATACCTCGTGGGTGAGGATAAAACAGTCATACACATACTTTTAATCGAAGAGCAAATTCAGAGTTTCAGATAGCGTCCCCGAAAAATATTGACAATGTGAGTGTCCTTCGACGAGGGACTACCTTTCAGGACTTAATATTGAAGAGAATTCGTCTATGGTAAGAGAGACAAACTTAAAAAATGGACGAGATATTTTTTATAATCGGCAGATGTTGATGCTGTATGGCTGCAAATCCCATGCCTTTTGTAATGGATGAATATAATGAGTATGATGTATGGATAGCACGAGTTAAAACGTATGCAATACCATGGTCCTTGTTTTAGTCCTGAAGTCAAATGCAAAGGTAATCCAACTTACAAAGGCATGGGTGGAACGCATACTTGGAAGATAAGACCAAGACAACACTGTGATAGAAAACGGTTAAAACATGTAACTTGAGCAAGGGGCTTACAACCGCTTTACAAAGAAGGGCAAAAGAAAGGGACATGAAGGTGAAAATGGTTAGAAAAGTATATTCCCTACCGGAGGACTGATTTTCTTGACCCAGAATGGAAAAAGAAGCACAAAATCCACAGTTCGCCATGCCCATGGGAATCATCCAGGCAGCATGACGGCAAGGAAAGAGGATGTTACAAATTTAGGTCTCTGGTATTTGCAAGTTGATTCTGAACCAACATGAGCTCACGCGGCATTCGTACGACTAAGGGATTTTCTCTTCAATTTAAGATAGATATTGTTGAGTACCCTGTATATCTGTACGACCATATGGCTATTAACTTCCTAAATTCTTACTTTGATACTTGGTGCTTCCTAATTGAACAAAGGAGCAGTTAGATGGCATAACAACGAATGAAATGGGAATAAACATGTAAAAAATTGTACTTGAATGTATTTTGTTAGTTTAGAACAAGATACTCTATTTTATAAGGTGCAGTACTCTTGTTAAGTTGCATTAAGTTAAAGATAACTAAAACCAAAAATAAGAAATTACAGGCTGATTTCAAAAAGAAGTGTAATCATTATCTTATTATAGTGTACAAAAACACCTTACAAGGATTTTACTAAACTATTGGTATTATAAAGAGTAGGTCCTGAAGTTAAATTAAAAAAAGATTTGTGAATTGCTCACGACAACCCGATTTATTATAATGTAAATAAAAACCCACCCTTTTCATGACTGAAAATCTGGGTAACTTGAATCAGTTTCCTATATTTACTCCAAAATAATAAGCGTGAACAAGACCCTCCATTGCTTTGCAACTTTAATTGTCAAAACGAATGTTTTACTTATACTCATACTCAAAATCCATCAAAAGAAAAATTTGAAATGCTTGACAGTTTTAAATGATATCGAATTTGGAATAACCAAGGTCTCTATTACCGTCTCCTTGTGGTAGACTTCTATGAGAAGAAAACACTTTCATCGCATGTTTCAAAGTTCTTGAACAAAACATAATTGCAGAGAAAAATGTGTGGATGAAAAAAAAAAAATATATATTATACACTTCGATTAATAGAAATAGAAAGAACTTACTTATCGTTTGATTCAGGGTTCTGAGTATTAGTATAAACGCCAAACTTTCATTTTTACAATAAAGATGCAAACCAAACGGGCATCTGTCTTGTCCACACTTTATTGATTTGGCGTGAATAAAATGATTCAATTACTAGAGGTGTATCAGTCAGGAAAATGGGTGATTTGGTTCAATGAGTATAACTTGGGTTTGGCATGTGCAAATATAAAAAAAAAAAAATCAGTTTGATTTTTTTAATTTAGACCTGCAGAAATTGCTCTTTGCGATTACTTTACAGCGATGTCTTTTAGGGTTTTTTACTAAAACTACGACAAAAATGAGTAAAACTCCTGTTTTGATCAGCGCAAGTGCTACATTTTAAGAAATGCCCAATTTATCAAAATAATTTAAATGATTATCTATTACCTAAAAAGGAAAGGAGGTTTTTAATCTTGCATTTTCTATGAAAAATCGGTGAGTACCCTGATGAGCTTAGAGCAATGAAAGCATTTCTACAGCGCTAATAAAACCAGGTGTAGAAGAAATCTAGTCCGGCGTACTCACAAGTCCGGCTATAAACGCAAGAAATAGGGCAACGATATAGGCACGCTTATTCCGTTATCGTCTAGGAGCCCAGACTTGGCTCCCAGGACTATAGTTGGTCTTTCACACGGTATTGTTGTAATCCTTTATACGATGAGGATAGGTGTCCGGACTGCATGGTTGGGTAAAAAAAAAACCGTGTGCGTTTGTACCGGGAATTCGTTAAAGTGCCACGTCATTGCGATTTGTTCCCCAGAAGCGGTCCAAATAAATCAGGGCACAGGACACATTTATATTGTACAATGAAAAGTTTTGAATTCCCCGCACAGGCATTGTGATCTGTTGGGCCGATGGTTGGTGAAATGGATCTTACTACGTGGCATCTCGATAGCCGATTGGAGTACTTGTTACGTTATAGTTTTGTTATAGATCCTCGCTTTGTGATGAAAAATTAATTTAATGTTATTTCTCTATTTTTTTTGAGAAAAGATTCTAGCGGGAAGGGTACTTTTGTTTTTATGGAAAAGCAAAATGAAATATAAAAATTAGAGAGCATTGCGAGCTGAGCTAAATACTTATAAAGACTTATTTTGGCAGCCAAAGCATCTTTTTTTTTCGCAATTGTTATAACTTTGCGTTTTATTGAAGTACAAAATGGTGTGGTCATTCCTCTCCTTCCCTCTTACCTGAACGTGCTTTTTTGTCCTTTTTGCCTCCACTGAGAATTATATTATTTTTGAATGGGAATTTATTTTATTATTTGTTAATGACTCGAAAGAGGAAACAGCGGACAACGTGTTGCATAGCAGTGCTTCGCACCAACCGACATCGTTGATTTATTGCCCATAAAACAGAATCCAACCAGCACAAAGTCGGGATGCTGCCAGCCCGCACTTAAACACACCAAACATTTTAGCGGTCGTGGAAATCTGGCCGCATACATTATACTGCGCCAATCGATGTGGCGGTCGCCAATTTACATCGATGCTAAACAGAATTACAATTTGCCATAAATATTTAATTTTTATAATTTTCCAGGCGACCAGTTTGTAGACCTATGCGACAGACAATAAATCGAGGACTTACCAAATGATATAGGCAATAGACCATAGGTCTACTTTTTAGAAAAATATTACTTGCATTCAGACGATTAAATTATATTCTGATATAACTGGGACCAGAACAGGCATATCCATTTTATTCTGGCCAACATACCTAAACAAACATATCGATAATCAACAGGGGACCAAACAGGATCCATTCATTGGTCATATTGATCCATTTTAATTTTCCTTCGTCCTGGACGTATTTTATATAACTATTATATAATTTATTCATGCATCTTATGAGGCTTGCCAAAATTAAAAGAAACTCTGCTAACCAAGTTCCGGTGACGAAAATTATCAGATAAAACAGGTGACCAAACCGGCTTCCATTTCCATTTGAATTATTGCTTCCATTTTAATTTTCCTTCGTCCTGGACGTATTTATATAATATATATTAATTGATTCATGCATTATATGAGGCTTTTCCAAAATTAAAAGAAAAACTCTGCCAACCAAGTTTCGTATAACCGAAACTTGACATGCCCCCCCTTTCTTTTACATTTTTGCTATGTGACTTACGTGTTTTTCCTGCTAATCCCACCTTGGGGGGAAATTGGAAAACCCCGGCCAATCTGCAAAGAAGAGGAGCGCGTTTTCAATACTCGCGAAAACCGGACGTTCCCCTATATGACAAGGGAGGCCGTACCTTCATAAAAAATCAGCACTGCCGGGCGGGAACAAACTTGCTCCCAGGCATATCTTTTGCGGCCGTATCGGTTTAGTTTCAACCTACAACGATTTCCGGAGCCTCTACAAGTTCCCCATAGGTAAAAAGGTCGTGGTAAAATTTAGGACCATACCAGTCGACTCCGGCACAAATTGCTCGCAACTTATTAAGGCAGTCTATGATGTTACGGCCGCCTCGGCAAGTTGAAGTCGCAAAAAAATGTTATTAGTCCCCGCGCGTGTACACTAGGGTAGATGGACGGGGTTGCTGTCGCCGCAGCTGTTGCACCTTAGATGTAACGTCCTCTACCTTCAGCCCACTGTAACCCCACCATACGGTTCATCCGACCATATAGCTGGCTGTTGCCTACCCCTGACCAAACGGCACGATGGAAAATCGACCAACTACCCAATTTCCGTCTCCAGCCTAATAATTTTTGAACAATTCAGAAAAACAAAATTGGCTGTCTTAAAGTTATTTGATAAATTTACGTAACTTGATAGTTCCTTATTCCCTAGATTTAATCACGATGTGGCGAATATGGACATACCACTGGACGGACTTCACCGCCCCCATTGATTTTTCTGAATGAGGGGCGTTCTGCCGCGGATGCCGATGTAGGCCGCCCCTATGCGCAAGCTGTGCGCGCTGAAATTGGCGGGGTTATACCATGATCTGACGCTTTCTTCAGCATAGCTGAAAAATTGCGGATGATGTTAGTGGCCTAAAGAAGAAATGAATAATGGACCTTGTACATTAGGGCGCACCGCCAGAAAACTTGTTAATTGCTAAACTGGACATGTTTGGTCTCTATTCACTGGGTGCACAATGTTTCCCATATTGCCTTGTTTGATTTCCTTTTGGAAAACCTGATCCGAACTGAATTTGTTTTCCCGACTCAATATTAATATCCGAAAGTGCTAATATACGTGAAGCCTCTACGTGTGTGGCGTTTTTTGTGAATTCCCCCTACCCTCACAAAACCCAAAGTATGAGAGGAGGAATGGCCGCCGTAAGCATGACTATCAAATCTGGTACGAATAGCCCTCATCACGTTGGAGTATTCTGGCTAAAAATTGGCAAAGGATTGGCACGGCAATCCTCCCCTTTCACCTCTCGTTTACATCCCTATTTCCACTTTTTACAAGAAAATATCCGTGGATCCGCCAATCCGTTTCACCTTGGTGTATGAATTGCGATCCTGATATACGCGAACAAATAGTCGGACGCAGCGAACCTTTCCAGCGATAAATAGGCTATGTAAGCCCGAATATGCTGTACCAAAGTGGCCAGACACAATAACAAAGCTTGTAGTGTCCCCTAAAGCTTCTAAGGTCGCCACGGCCTTTGGATATGTACACGGAGGTCCCTTTGTAGTGAATTGTTCAACCGTCGTGCAACTCATCATTCAAATGTCCCAAAGGAATCGTGGTATCGGTTGGTTCTTCCTGTGCCCCGGGGGCCTCTTCCCGAAACCGGGCCATCTGAAAAACCGCGGGATATAAAGAATTCCGCGATGTTATCATGTGTTTACCCGGTACGTGCTGAGCCCGAAATGCACTTATTTTTAAGACACGCAACACCATAAAAACTAACGAGCCTCATTATCTTTGCCACGAACTTGCGTTGCTTATTCACGATTGTTACCAACGTTTCATTATCACACCTAAGGTTACCCTTTTCCCCGTAATGAGCTCCCAAATGCCCACAGCAAACAACAATTGGGAACATTTCCATCCATGCAATTGAGCGCTCTTTGGCAAAATTTCCTCTGACGACCATTTTGTATTAAACCCCTGCCCGGCAAAGAAACCCCCCCGCAAACTATGCCGCCACTGGCGTCTGTAAAGAACTGGACGTCTTGCTCGCCAGCCACCACTGATTGCGAACATGGTTGCCCCGTTATAATCCTTAGAAAAAACGACGGCACCATAGCCGATCTGCTTTTGCCCCGGCGGAAGTCTAATCGTTGCCATGATTTTGTAATTCCCCCATGCATATCTATCAACAGCCTCAAAAAGGCCCTGCCCGGTGGAACCGCACCAATACAAAGAATGGACCGGACACCACCACAGATTGTAGTCTTCAGGTCAAACTTTGATGCCTCCAAGGCCTTTAACCTTCCCCACTATAGTAACCCAGCTTTTCATTTGGTACCCTCACCTGCTGCTGCATGGAATCGATTTCCAGGCCCAGGAAGGACAATTTTTCGTCACGGGGCCCACCGATTTTTCTGGCGAGAGTGGCACCCCAAGTTTTGACAACATTCTCTAAGCAAGTGACTAGATACCGACATGACCTTTTACTTAGCTCATCATTTATGCCACAGCAGAGAAATCGTCCATGTAGTGGATTATATATTCTGCGACTTTGCCTCTTTTCGTACTACCCCATCAGGGAATGAAAGAAAACGTTTCAAAGTATGCGGGAGAACAGGGGAAGCGCCCATTGACAACGCTTTGTCACAAAAAATTATCTCCACTTCATTCCCAGCAGACAAAAAGTCATCGGGATGAATTGGCAATAGCCGAAAGGCCGACTCGATGCAGGCCTTTTGCCATACAAGCCCCCCCGCCCCATCCTCGATACCATTTCCACAGCCAAATCGCAATTTGGGGTTATTGAACTCTGGCACGCCTTCCCTGTAATTCCCTTTCATTAATGAAACCCCCATTGGGATGCGAACAAATGTTGAATTAAACCGAAATTTGCCTTTATCGGCTTTGGGGATCAACACGATTGGTGAAATATAAGTTCGCAAAATTGGAAGTTTTTTGAAAAGGTTCCAGCGATCTCCCCAATTAATTTCATTACCCAACTTCGCACGAGCCATTTGTGGGTCCCTTTCCACTGAAGTCACATTTTGAATCCCTGGCCACCCCGACTACCCCCATATTGTAGCCGAAACCCAAAGGTAAACCTTGCTGGATTAAACGTTGCTGCCTCCCTGTCAGGATATTGATTCAGGTATGGCAATTAATTCGTTGACTTTACGGCGATCGTATTTTTACAGAATACGCACATGGTGGCCCAGGGGCATATTCCGATTTTGACGATTGTGCCACCCCCTGTGCACTTTTATTTTTTGTGTGTTTAACATTTGGTTTAGGCATTCTGGCCCATGCCCCCATCCCCTTACATTTGCACATTTATGATGGAAACCTGCATTGCAATCTTGTACAGCCTGTTCCATTGAATGCATAGCACAAAACTGCTGCTGGCATAAGAAATGTCTGATTGGCTGGCGATTGCCCCCACTGGCGGCACTTGAGGCATATGCTGGGGCTCGAAATGATTGGTTGAACACTGCCTACGAATGGTATGATAGGACACTAACCCCTTTACACTGTTATTTCTCGCTTGAATAAGTAGTTGGCCCCGACGATACTGAATAAATGGCCCAGAATTGCTATCCCCCCCCCCCCCCCATTACGACTATGACCTCAATGGGTGACGTTCCATGTGCTAACCGAAAAAATTTGTCATATTCCCGCCATCCAAAACCCTGGTAACGATTCCGCAATGGTGCGACAGTGACATGTATTTCAGGCATTTCCTGTACCCGATTCGGATGCGCTCTAAAAACACGAGTGCAACTATGAGAAATGCTGACGGTCCATGCCCTAATGATGTTATCCTAATTTTGGTCTACAGTTCCTCCCATGTTACTTGACCTTGTCGTTAACATCAGGAGGAAATGAGTGGAAGTCGTCGAATTTAAACGTTAGGCAACTGGGACCTCAGTTCACAAAATTGACTCTTAATTATTTTCTACCTTAGTTTCTGATGTACGTTAACCCAACGGAGCACAAATGGAGGTAAAGAGGGGGACAGACAAAGGTTTGGCAATTCTTGTGACAAATCCCCCCCCATTCTCAATCAGAAGTTTTGTTACGTCACCGTTTGCTGTCCTTCCACAGACTCGTCTGGATTCGCCAAACGCACTGCGCATATATAACACGACTCCTCCATTGTGCAACTGTAAAACTGTACGTTTAACACTGGGCCGCCACCGCTTGTGACTATTAGGATCACCATGTCCAATCTGCTCCTGACTGGCATTATTTGCAGCAACTGTTTTTTTTTCCACTCGAAAGTACATTGTTTCCTACCACTTGGACCACCGGAACTAGTAGATGGAATGTCTGATGCCGCCAATGGGACAACGGAGCCAGCGATGGAACACCCCCTTGGCAGTCTATGGAACCCGGCGCTAGTCGGTGGAACCCCCGAATTCGCAGAAATAGAAGATGTTTGAACACCGGAAACTAGTGGCTGACACATGTTCGAGTCGGGAACATGGACCCCGTCGACGAGCAACGGCACTAGTGGATGGCAACCCGGAAACCACTGATGGAACACTGCCACTAGTAGATGGCATGTTCTCTGACAATTGAGAAGAAAGAGTCAATTAATAACACATACAACCTGAACTGAATATCAATTATCAACTAAATACATGTATGCAGCAACATGTTTATGACCTTCTATTGTATTATTTTTTTTTCACCCCAAATCTAAATATTTTTGGACAAAGGGCCCTTAACAAACCTAACAAAGGAAGGGTATTCTTTTTTTTTCACTACCAAATTAATTTATGTTTGGCCACAAGGACCATTACAAAACCCCTAACCAAGGGAAGGGATTTGTTTTCATACCAAAATTTGAATTTCTTTGTGGCCACAAGGCCCTTACAAAGCCGGATAACCAAGAAAATTTTTTTTCATACCATTTTACTTTATTTTGGCCAACAGGCCATCTACAAAAACCCCTAACCAAGGAAGGGTATATTTTTTTTCCTTTTATACCAAATTAATTTATTTTTTGGCCACAAAGCCTTACAAACCCCTAATCTTTTTAATTAAATTCCTTACTCCCGTCTATATCGAAATGAATTGATATGCTTTGGTGTGTGTGTGAAATATTATTAATGGGATTATTAAAACTCACGTTACCCATATCTCCACCCCCGACTCCAATAATGGCATACCCAGACTAGACCAGACTAGACTTTAATCAAGTCTTACCACGCCCATTGCGACGATTTATGTTTATGTCATAGCCGATGCCTTATCAGCTCTTGAAACGACTGCTATAATTATACAGTACCCAGGGTATAGGAAAAGAATCGCCGATAACGGACCCTTGTGTTACCCAAAGAGTTATTCATATTAGACTACGGTTTAGAACCACTGACATTGAACTCTGTGTTTTTTTTTTAGATGAAGCGATGTCGTCGCCGTGTGTATATTTGACTTGTGGATTCGACCTACTTGCCATTTCCCATGGCACATCCCGAAGGAACTCCCCCATACCTGACATGTTACGTAAGCCTAACAGGCATTACAGTTAAACTGACCTGTTTTTTGGTGTTACGGCCGTGTCGGTCTCAACCACGGCTTGCCTCGTTCAACGTTGGCTATCCTAGCTAGTGGAGCAGACCGCTTTGCTCCTCGACGTTTACCCATTGCAAATCTATCAATGATGATATATCAATGCGAGAACACAACGGGCGATATACAGAATCAGGATTTACCAATTCAACGACGTTGCTCAGTTGGCTGCAAAAAACATTCTGTCTTCGGCTCTCCGGAAAGCGCCTGTTCCATCCTGAACAAGTGGATTGCCCTAATGCCCTTTGTTTGCTTTTACCAAGGGACCACTTCTCATCAAGTCTGACTCCAGCGATTTCGAAATATTATTTTTTTGTGTAATAATGAAAAAAGTAAACTAGAACTAAAGATAGTAAACCTAAAATGCACAATTCCGAAATTGCGAGGAATCGGATGTTTCGTTTGATGCAGGAAACATTTAGGTGTAGTATTACCTCCCCATAGGATACACTGTGTATAACTAAATCCGGATCCGGAATTTTTTATAACAAAAGTTTTTAATTTCTATATGAAGGAATTCGATTTAAGCTTAGCAATTTCACACAGTGATTAGTATAGGGACACGAATTATGTACATGCAAAAAAAACACGATTTTTGGAAAATGGAGGGGGCGCCCTCCTCAGGAAATCTCTGAGTCGGCCTTTCATAAACCACAGTTGACATTTTTGCCGGCACAAAGACGAGTCGATCTTTCCATCGATAACCCATCTCCTGCATAACGATTTGCTGCCCTCACGTGGCCATTCAAGGAAGGCGCTCCCACTCCCTCGCCCCCGGTCAATTCGACCCTCGCGATACCCATTGGTTTCTCGCCAAAACAAAAGGGTTGTTTTCAATGTACTTAATATAATTAACCCTATCCTGACCAAGTCACCCCTTATGAAATGTTTAACGTTTGCTACATACTTATATTTAACGTTTCTTTAAATCATTGATCATGGAAATGTGATTTTTGCTTGTTTCCATTCCGACTTGTTAAGGGCATAGGGTATCTCGCCCTTTTTAACACTGATATCCTTCAGGTTTATGTAACTATTTTATTTGTATTATTGTAATTCCATGCACGCTTCTGACTATATTTAAACACATCGAGCTCCACGGACTGTACCTATCACCACGCGACCATCTCTAAGCAATTCCATTATCTACGCTCGATGTAAACGAGTGAAAATTTCACTCCTCAAAAGAGTGAAACTCTTGTAACCACTCCAAAAATGAGTGGTTGTACTCAAAAAGTGTGGATTTTCACTCAAAAAGAGTGAACATTCACTCAAAAAGTGGGATTCAATCGTTGTCGTGTTGTCTTCATTTTGCTCCTCCAAAAGTGTTGTCATTCGTTTCATTCCTCAAAAGTGTTGCCCTTCGTTTCATTCCTCAAAAGTGTTGTCTTGTTTAACTTTCAAGCGAGTGGAAATCCACTCTTTTTGGAGTGATTTTTACTCTTTTTGAGTGGAAATCACTTTTTTAAGTGCAAACACTGCAGTTTGGAAGGGGTTACAAAGATTTTCCCTTTTTGGGGAGTGACTTTCACTCGTTTACATTAGAGAGCACCTCCTTGAGTTTATTCTTAATAAAGCGCAGTTCGACCGAAGCGTGTCAAACTGTGGAAACCAAACATACCTTGATGTATCCCATATCCAATTAAGTACCATCATGATTGACCGCCCAGGCAGTTTATTGTCTTTTCATTGCTCTTGTATATAGTGTACAACATGGTACGTTCCTTCCTTATCTCCATTTCCCTCTGACCTCAATGTGATTGTGAGTTTATACATTCTTATTTTCAATGGGTTTATTTTATTAATTTGGTCATTACTTTTGTGTCATCTGTTATTATCATATTGATTATATCTCTTCTCTTACTGACAGCACTCTAGATATTAAATATTATTTGGTATTTTTGCTACATATTACATTTTTTACTATATCCATTTTGTTCCGTCATTGAGACAGGATTTGACTTTTGCTCATATCAATTTCTACTGGCTAAGGGCTTAGGGACTATGTACTTGCCCGTTTAATTCTGACATCACCCTCCATAACTTAATGACTTGATATATTTTCCCATGCCCATGTTTTCTAGCATCTGTTAAATTTTTATGCACTACTAGACGGGAATTTAAACACAATATTGTGAGCTCCACGGTTTGCATTTTTTAACACGTGGCCATCTCTCACTTTCGCGGTTTTTTTTGCGATTCTTGGGATTTGTCCAACTTTTGGTAGGCCTACCATTCGTGTCAGCCCACATTGGACTATAGAATTTAAGTTCCATGAAAATTATATTTCTTTATACTGTCATTCTTTTGCTGTGGTCCTTTCACCATCTATACTATGGACTTAGCTCAACATTTGTATAATATTGTATAAATATTTTTTTATATCAAGCGATTTGGCCTTTACGCTTTATATATTGTTTGTTCGTTGTATTTATTTTGTCCCTCACCATTTGTAATTTTGCCCGCCTCCACCCCCCCCGCACGCCTCCACCGTTCCGGTCCGCCCCCCCCAGCCACCCATGGTCCCATACTACTCTGATTGTATTTTGAATGTACCCAAATTTGACCTAATTTCAATTCAATAGTATCCTCATTCATCACTCCTCGACCACTGATAATGACTGTAATATTGATTCATATTCAAAGTCCCAACTGTAGTTATTACATTAGAGACGGTCTTAAAGGTGCATTTTGCATGATTCCAGCACCATCTGTTTTATCCATTGTTCATTAGATATCCTTGAGAAACGCTTATTTCCACAACTTTTTTAGCTGATTCCGACTTTGCGGTTTTGTGTTATGAGCAAATGCGTTTTTCCCACCGTCCCATATGCCACTGTGTTATATTTCAATTATTTCAAACATCATAATGTCGCAGTTTAAATAAAACTCCAGTCACTGATCTTTCCTACAGAATCATAGCTTTCACTGCCTTTGTTTACAGAACTATGGTTTAAACTACGATTATGAATCTAACTTAGTTGACTTCGAAGGTTACTCAGTTATAAAATCCATACTTCATGACCGAAGAGGAGGCTGTGCCTCCCTTTTCATTCACTCTAACATTGACTTTGAACTAAGGACCGACCTAAGTATTAATTGCTGATTGCGACTCAATTTTACCGAAAGTAACTGGAATCAACAAATCCGCAGTAAAAAAACTGTCGGTTGGCCTATCTATCGCCCCAGAAACAGTTAATTGTACGAGTTTGATATCTTGAGCTTTCACGTTGTCTTCAATACAGTTTGAAAAAATGAGTCCAAATCTTGTTATATCATGGGCGATTTTAACATCGATCTTCTGGATTGTGACTCCGATCCTAAAGTTAAAGACTTCGTTAATCTGAGTTTCTCAATGGTTTTGTCCTACCATTGATAGGCCTACTCGCATAACAAACTACATACGGCCACAATCATGGATAACGTCATAACAAATATCTTTAGTCCAATATAAATGCGGGCGTCTTACTCAATGATATCTCAGACCATTTCCATTTTTTTTCGTATCAATTTCTCAAAATTCTGACTCCAGGTTTACTTTTAACACAACAAAATTCGTTGATAAACAGGCACGCCAACTTAAGCCATGCAACATCAAGGGTTTAAAGAATTGACTATCATCCACTACGTGGCCAGAATTTGTTTGACGATGACAATCTTGAAACAGCTTTTAATGCTTTCCAGACAAGGATCAAATAAGAATATCAAGTCCTGTTTAAATCAAAACGTAAAATTATGAAAAACGTTTAATAAAACGCCCGGAAACCACGGATAACGTGGGTCTAATCACATCAATTACTAACGATAAATTATTTAGAAAATACCGCTCCAAAACCAAATAAACGTAATAAACTTAAATACACAAAAGTATACAGCAATACTAAATTACCTTCTGCGCATTGTAAAACGTAATCTATCAAACAGAGCCTGAGGCCAACGGAACCAATATAATAAAAAAATGGCAAACTTAAACTTCTTGGCAGAAACAAATCCCCCAAACCACCCTCATACTTTATTTAAACACTAATTGCTTGAAAAATTTACATAAAGACCCAGTCGAAATCGCTAATAAATCAATGACTGTTTCACAACAGGGTCCAAGCCACTGTGCTAAAATGACCCCTTCATGTAACGTTACTTCTAAAGGCGAATAAATCCAGTTCATATCGTTATCCCCCTTAGTGTATTTTGCTCTCGCCTACTACTAAGGAAGAACTTCAGACACATACTCACAAATGAAATCTATATAGCACCACTGCTGCGGTCATAGTATTAGCTCAAACATAGTCAAACAGATCTTGCCTTATATTTATTGAGCCCATAAGGAATATTCAAGCTGTCTATGTCCACTGGTATTGTCCCTTCTCAGCTCAAAGTTGCAAGAGTAATTCAAATCTTTAAAGCTGGCGATAGGCCTATCTCCATCCTTGGCCAGGCATTATCCAAAATTCTTGAAAAACGAATTTACAATCTGCATATCACGTTTAGAGATAATATAATATCCTCACTCCTGCCCAGTTGGCCTTCAGACCTAAACATTCCACTTCATGGCAATCAATAAAACCATGATAAAATTGTTACATTCCTGACCAAAAAAACTTTGCATGAGTGGATCTTTTAGCTCTCAGTAAGCGTTCGACCACTCTTGAACCCACACAATTCTTATTAGAAGTAAACAATTATGGGATAAGACGTACTGCCAATACTTGGATTAAAAATTATATAGATTAACCGAAAAACAATTCGTTGATGATATCTCAACACCAGTCGTTGCACTTCTTCCATCAGATACGGCGTACCTCCAAGGCTCCAAATTCTATGACCCCTTTTTATTTTACTTATATCAACGACTTTCCTCAGTGCTTCCCAATCTTCAATTTAATATTATTGCGGATGTTACCAATATCTTATTTTCCAATAAGAACCTAACCCAAAATTACTTGAATCCAACACTAAATAAAGAATTAACTAATACATCTAATTGGTTTAAAATAATAAACTGTCCCTAAACATAACAAAAAATAATTTTATCGGTATTCAGAAAACAAGCCTAATCCTTGCCCATCAATTGATATTAAAAGTAATATCGACAATAAGCCACTTGAACAAGTTAATACAACTAAATTTTTAAAATTTTATTATAAAACCCTTTTTTCTTGGAAATCACATACTTCACCATGTTTTCAATACCAAAATTAAGTTCTAAATATAACGGGATATCAAAGGTTGTGAGCAGTTTTCTTCCTCTTGATGCACGACTACCTTGTATAATACGCGTGTCTGTCATTACAGCAACCATTGGCCATTATTGCGGCAGGATATATTATAAAAATAATTCTCCTCGAGCCTCTGGTTTTAAAGCAAAGACAGAATATTCGTTATGTACCAAATCCATTGCTAGCCCCATTAAGACCCTCTTTTTCCTACATGAATACGCTTAAAATTCGGACCTTTGGAAATTTTCCAGAACCCGCAGCTCATGTACAAATCGCTGGTTGGCAAACAATGGTGACTTACACCGACTTCGGATCGGTGTAGTGTGTACGTGATTGTGGAGTGCGTCCACTTGATTAATTTAAATTATGATATATACCTCATATATAGATTCCTGTCATCTGATGGTAAAAGTGGAGGCATGAATTAAACTAGCTTCAAGAATTGAACAAAAATGAACTATCCCCTGGGAAGAGTGGGCATCTCATTCATGAACTATGGCCGGGACACCTCTTCCCCGCATAGAGGACTGCCATACGGACTATCCATCCGTATTATGAGTGTACATATTGAAGCTGGCGTAAGAGATGAATATAAGCAAACCGTATTTTGTTTACTCGTATTATATGTGGGGAGTCTGTGATGTAGTAAAGTCTGATACAAACCTGGGATAAACAAAGAGCAAGGAAATGCCTGAATCGCAGCATCAGTACGGCCCTCTTCATGCTTTGAGTGTTTTACTGCTCGTACTTGAAAACCTAGTCCCCTTTGATGTTGTTTGACAGCGACCGTCATAGCGCCATCGCGTCCGCGCATTTGCTTTTTGGAAATAAATGGCTGCGCCCTGGGCACGGGCACTCAGGGTTTGACGGTCGCTGGCAAACATTTCTGCCGTTGATAAGCACCTAGATCGAAAGATTTCTTTCTGCATAAATAAGAGACAACATTGGTTATAGTGATTGAACAAGAAATATAAGTTGTGAATTTATCACATTTAGTCGTGATGTGGTGTGTGTTTTATTCATCGTGTTAGGGAAATAATTGAAGCGGTGGGGGGGGATTGTAAAAGTGCGGATTCCGGAGCTTGCAAGGAAAATTGTACACATCTTGCCGACAAAAAATGGCAAGAAGTCGATTACGGCGATTCGTTTTGAGCTCCAACATCAACTTCCTCAACACAAGAAGGTTGATTGCGTAATAATCGTGTACAGTTTTACCCTAAGTTACACAAAATTGTTAAAAGCATCATGGCCGCCAGACACATTGTCCTACGGCCTTTGTTATGACAAAAATCGATATATGCGGTATAAAAACAACTATTGACTGCTTTTTATTCGGATCATGGTTGAAACTATAGGCCCCCCCCCTCGGTGATCTCGAAACCATAGACTATGACATCCCCTCGGCTTTACGCCTCGGGGCATAGTAATGGTTTTCGATGATCACCTTTGGGCCTATAGTTTCAACCATGCCCCTCATAGGCAGTCAATATTTGTATACTACTTTCCTTACACCGGATCTCCCATCGCGCGGTAATTGTGGCTGAGAGAAATAATTCTGTAAATATGAAATTATTAAATGACTAGTGGTATGAACCTAAAAGAGGCCATTTATACCAGGGCTACCTCAAACGATGACAATACAACGAAAATGTATGATGCATCCTGAAGGGTAGCCTTAAGCGAGATAGTGGGTCGCAAAAACCTATATGGGGTCAAAGTTTGAAAAGTGGCCAAATGTTGTTGATTTGCACACCAAATTTCTCAAAATGGGTGGGACAATATTACATTTTTTGAAGATATTTATTTACAACTCCCGATCTTGTTAGAACCATGGTGAAAACGGCGTTGAAAACAAAGATCAATAACAATTTTTTATAAGAGAAACTTGAAATAGTTCTAGTGTTTTGTGGTTGTTATTAAATATACCAAATTCCAAGACGGGGTGCGTGGTTCAATGTGTGTATCAATCTTGGATATAATTCGTGACCGCCAACAGAGTGCCATAGACTTACCTGTGTACTGCAAGTAGTTTTTTGACCTTTTTTCTCTAGATAGCGTCCGAGGTTCCAAACAGATATTGTAATTAAAAGCACTGTCAGTGATTTGCTCATTCAGAAAATCGAAAAAGTCATCAAAAATCAGATTTTTGCATGTTTGCAACAAGTACAAGTACCCTAACATACACCTGGCACAAAAAGTATCTCGGCGTGTTTTTCGATCAGTACTGTGCCAAAGTCAGACCATTTTGAAAGTTTTCGAAATAAACATTTTGTTGCCTAGGTCTTGCACTTTCATTTAACACCTCGCTTGTAAAAAAGCGTGCAGAAATGGCTGAGATAGAACGCCCGAAAGACGCAAACCCCCAAAACCAAAAGTTGCAGTTTTGGGATTTTTGAAGGTGTATTATCCTGCAAATGATAAGACCAGAAGCAACCTAATAAAATCGGATATACTACGTGAATAAAAAAAATGTGCAAGAATTAAAGATGAACTTGACATTAATGCAATCATTATATCTTAGATTTGTTATTGTTTCTATAAAGCACATCTAATATACTTTCATGTGTTGAAAAAATAAAAAAGAAATCGACTGAAAAATACGCTAGATATGGCAGGTTTTGTAAGCACACCCCTTTCTTCTCTAATCCTATGGGATTTGCTCACATTAAACTTGTGTTTGTGAGAATGTAATATCATGAATATCATGATGCCTTTGTCAACCGACAATATCATGAATATCATGATGCCTTTGTCAACTTAATGTTACATTTTCTTGGTTATTTCAACTACGGACTAGTCAATTAATCTGTTTATACCAATGCGCCAACTGATATGACAAATCCAAACACCAAATCACCTGTTGCAGAGCAAGAACACAAGATCTTCCCATTGTTTATGACAGTGTCAGTGACAATGTCTGTGTTTCATTAAATTAATTTAACATGCTAAACATTATGTTGTTTTCCTGTTCACACAACTTTCATCCAAGGTCTGTCATAAAGATTTTATATCTTTTAATTATGTTAAGGGTGTTTGTAGCAACTGGCATCTGTGTGGTATGAACTGCCATTTCATCTTGATAAAATTGCATTGTTGTTTTTTTATGACAACCATTTTGTGTTATGCAAAGGTATAATAGTGTAATTACTCAGTTCAAGGATCATACATGTTTTGTTTAATTTTGCTATTGTATTGTTAGATTTACTTTGCCAGTTCTATATACAATAAATTACAGTTACATTGATAATTGCGACGGTACGCTCACTTCATTACTTTCATAATGCTATATCGTATATACATTAACGTAATATCTTGCTTAACTTTATAAACCACATTGGAATGGAGTAAAAAGAGGTATACTTACAAAATTTGTAATATCTGGCTTATTTTTCAGTCGATTTCTTTCATATTTTCAACACTTGGAAGTATATTAGATTTGCTTTATTAAAACAACAACAAATCTATGATTCAGTGGCTTTATCAAGGTCAAGGTCATCTGAAATCCTTTCACAATTTTTTTTTGATTCACATAGTATTAGTCATTACTGTCCATACAGACACTGACTACAACACGTAATTGAATGGAGAGTCATACCTTTGAACACTGCCGTTTTCTTCATTTTCTGTCAATTCTTCAGTTGGAAAAAGTAACTTATGAGAATTCTACCGACTTACCCTTCACTTTTAAGCTATTCCTGCAAATTTCAAATATTTTGACTCTTTTGGATGAATCACTGATAGTGTCTTTAACCTCAAACTATTTTGATGTGTACCCACTTTTGAACAAAATTGCAGATGAAAAAGTGTGAACTTTTTTGGACCACCCTGTAAACATTATCAACTGTGCCGCATTAAAAAAAAGGTATAGTTTGCTATCTACAACCTTTTGTGTTAGCACAACGGGCCAGATTACGGGGGTGTTTATAATGATCCGATTTATTTAAAATTGGTTTCAAATTGTTCATATGGGAATGTTCTGGAAATATACATTTAACTTGTGATAATCAGCTCAAAGGTATTGATAACTATTTAATTTATCGCTATCGTCTTCTGATCCTCCGTAGACCCTATTGTATTTCCCCTAATTACCATACCACAATGTCAAAGGGCACACATGTATTTTCCACAGCGGAAAAATTACCACATTTAAAGCAACCTGTGCTTCTAAAGTTTTTACCCCAGGATGACCTTGAACCATATTAAGCCTTCTGCGTTAACACATGTCCCTGTAAGAGACATTTACCAATTTTACCCCTGTTTGTTTACACCTTCCCCATCGTAAAATGCGCAAATATGACAAAGTTGCATCATCAAGATTTGTAATCAGCAGGTCAATGTTGCCTAGAAATCATTTTGTGCAGACTCTTGTGCAAGGTCATATGCACGGTCCTAAGGGTGTACTGCAGGACTAATATGACTTTGTTGTACTCACACGACGATATATTCTCTGAATACGGTATTGAATTAGAGAATAATGCTGTTGCCCGTGTGATATGACACGATAGACACACGGCAGAGGCTAAAAACAATACTTTTATTCTCATTCTTTAACACTTTTATCAAAATAAGAAGCTGTTAGTAACATAATTATTTCTAAAATTATGGCAGATTTTATCCAACGAACTACCCGAGCATTTTAAATCGATCAGTCCATTGTTACTCTGCGCATTCGATTGGCCCGAGCAGTGCGTATTCGTATCGCGCCGACGCGTACCCGCTGTACCGTGTGATATCGTCGAATATCACACGGCTAGGAACCAATGAAATTGCGTAAACAATCTCAAGTGTTTAAGAATTTTAAATACACAATGAAATCGCCAAGCCTATAGAAGTAACTTATATTAACTTATAGAAGTAACTTAACTATATTGACTTATAGAACAGGAGCAGAATATCATAGGGGCCTTATTTAAGGAATTCGTTTACTACAGAAAAGGTTTGACACCTTTGGTAGTTAGTATGGATCCTCTGCAATGCTAGGTAGGTAGTACTCTCAAATTGTGGTATCACTTTTTCAATAGGGGCCAAATTAAGTTTACACAGGGGTCAAACTTTTAAAATGCCCCAATCATTTTGAAATGTATGCCATGTTGTCCATCTATAATAGAAATTGACCTTTTTACAATTTTAGCCATTTTTACCCTATAACTCCCAAACCAATGGTCATAGATAGTACAAACTATACATTTTTGGAATCCATGACTAGATGGACAATGTGGCATACATTTCAACATGATTGGAGCATTTTAAAAGTTTGACCCCTGTGTAAACTTAAATTGGCCCCTATTGAAAAAGTGACACCACAATTTGAGAGTACTACCTACCTAGCGCTGATATAAAGGGTCCATACTAACTACCAAAGGTGTCAAACCTTTTCTGTAGTGAGGGGTAAATGATGGTGTTTGATCTGGGTCCGTGGTCCTCCTCTATTAGGAATGAATACTTTTGTACACATGACTTTGCTAGCAACACCCAGTATAATATGGATAGACTTTTTACTTTACCTATACTTGCAACGTTGAAGTTCCGTTTATAAAGTCCCGCAAATTGTTAGTTGTATGTTAATATTATTATTTTTTTAAATTTGAAACACCACTTGTAAGGTAAGCGAACAGACATAATAAATTAGCATTATTGCTGACATCTTTCCATTCCGTTAAAGGCATTTATCCGTTACAAGACGTATTAATCCTGTCTTGTTCATCTCTTGAAAAATTACGAATTCTTCATTCATTTTGTGTCCACCACTGGGATGAGCTTGGTCATAATAATGATACTGTAATGTCTCGTTGTCAGAATTGGTATAAAAAGGGTAGAACCCGTAGAGTGAAATGTGATCACAAATAGTAATTGCCATTGTAAATGCGATAATACCAGCCGATGGTAGCCCGTGAAGATTCCAAGTTCTGTATTAATAAAAATAAAAATGTCACATTGTACAATTTGAAATATGTTAATATTTATACCTGTCATGCAAAATCAAGTCTTCATCCCCTTGATGAATTGTGCGATATAGGATTTAATAATAATATGTTATTACATCCTTGTAGCCATATTTTTTGTAATTCTCAATAATATTACCAGTAATCAATAAAAATATTAATAATTACGTTATAAGGTGATGTTATGTACAAGATGTTAAGGTATAGTCACACAGAAGACAGCTCTCGACCCAACCTCTTCCCGACTACATAAAACCGCATTTTTTTTCAAAATCGGCAACAGTCTTGTTCAAACTTGCAAAATTTATAATTTTTATCTCGACCAGGGATGATTAGTCTGCGAGTTTCCCGTCGTCAACGAGACATGGGATGCTGAACCCTAGCAGTAGGCGACAGACTTGGCCAAACCTACACCTGAAAAAGGAAAATTACTCAGGATTTTCGAAAAATGACCAATCGGCACCAGACTTGAGCAGTTTGGAAATGGTTTTCGGTAAGACTACAGAAGATTGTACAGAACAGTCCAAACCTTGCCAAAACTACACATGAAAAAGAAAAACTGCTCACGAATTTCGAAAATTGACCAATCGGCACCAGTCTTGAGCAGTCTGGAAGTGGTTTTCTAGCAAAAAATCGGCTGTGTGACTGAGAATTTAATAATCACACATAATAATTATAAAAATCAATTGTAAAGTATGCTTTCAAACTTACTTGTATGCAATTGGTCTTACAGGGTCCGGGGAATAGCCGAGATTTAGCCTAATACCACGAAGAGTGCATTCTGTAACTATGTATCTTAGTTTTTCAATAATTGTCGGCCGTGAAACATCCATGGTATACCATAGAATGGAACTCTTCAGCTGCTGCAGCCGGCGGAGATTTTTGGACAGTTTTGTTTTTCCAACGGCGTTTCTTTTTTGACCCAATTCCCGAAGAACTGCTTCAAATACATTTCTGTTCATACTAGTAAGATTTGTTTTACACCCGACATCTTGTTGATATCCTTCTATGGGCGGCAGGTTTGATCTAATAACGAAGTCATAGTTGTCATCAATCTCTCTGCCGCAGCTACTATTTAGTAAAATTCCACCATTACCTACAAGGGCACACGTCCTTTGAGTTGTAAGAGAGTAGGTGTGATTTTCAACATTCTCAGTGAAAAAGGCAGAGTCGAATGTAGGAAAAAACATATCTTTGGCCTTCACGTTTGGTCTGTAGATATTTAGCACTCTTTTCCTTCTTGGGAGCAGCTTTCTGGAAAACAAAAGATTCACAAATATAGGGTACTTCCTCGAAAAGCCAAAAACGTAAACTAAGTAATAAAATAATACAGTAATTTGTGTAGGTTGATTTTCCTATTTTGAGCTCCGGATTAAAGCTGAACTTTCTTCTTTAAATGTTCCTATGCATATTGTATACCAGCCTATTTATCGGTCTTGGTCTGAAGTTTCAAAATTGGTATTAATTTTCACATTGGTTGTTGGCATGTGAATGCCTAACTTTTGAACGAACGTAACTCGCATACAAGAAAGTTTCCTTATAGCAGGTATCCCTAAAATGTGAAAATTCTGATTTTGTACTTGCGTAAAGCTTTCTATCAACAATATCCCATCTGAAAGAAGTAAGCTGAGAATTGATGATACAAGATGTGATATTTCTCTGTTCTATAGGAGCAAATAGGAAGAAAAATTCCAGCCTTATGTTTATATTAAATATAAGCATTATTCAATCACTGTTTTGGGACATTTTGTAGCCAAAACCTAAAAGGTTATGAAATCATATTGAGTGTTAATCTGAATACCTATGAAGACCATGTTATAGGATTGTTATTGGTTGCTAGGAATCTGGAGGCCGACAAAAATGACTTTTATTAAAGGGAATGCAAAACTAAAAAAATAAATATAAAATCGGTTGTCTTCTGAATATCTGTATCATTTCCTTCCTTTACATTTGTTTGAAAAATTTGCTGCATGCTTTTTCCTCTTTACGAACTGTGAAGTTTACACAATCCGGTTTTGCACATCCAATACCTCACTGGCCGCCCAGGGGCGGGTATGGAGGGGCATTACACGATGGACTCATATAGGTAAAAAAAAAAAAAAAAAAAAAACACGGGTGACTATAAAACAAAGACTCACGACCCAAGACCAAAACCAAAGACCAAGACCCCCTCCAGATTAACCGTAGAGGCAAATGTGATTCAGCATTGAAAAAAATCGAATATAGAGGTTATTTTCATCTTTTTATCGATCGGCGATTAACCGTGTCAAAACACCATGCTTCGGTTACACAAAAGAGCAAGTAGTGGTCGAATGCTAACCATGCACCGCTTGAACGGACACGTACAATTTCATTTGAGGCTGAGAATATCTGACAAGTCAAACTTGCCACGATTTTTACACTTCTGTATTGATATATAAAAAGAAAGAAAGAAAGAAAGGAAAGAAAATGTATGACGGAAACTTTAGTGGTACTAGGAACAATCATTCCTGCGTTTCGGAAAAAAATAAGTTGAGATTTACAAGCACAACTTACATGCTATTAGGCCTAGTGTCAACCTTGGAGTTCCTTCTCAGGTAGCAAGGATGAAAAGTTTGAGTTCCAGTACCTGGAATTGGCGTCGTAGAAATGTAATTTCCGAAACATTTTTAAGTACACGCCTTGAGCTCCTTTGCGTCAACAACAAGCTGATAATATTTAAAATATGCCCCCACACAAAATAAAAATCGGATGTAATCGCGGGTTTGTGAAAGTGCAACCCGGCAGCCCGTCACAGTGGAGTGGGGCCGTGGGTCTTGTGCAGGCTTGGCCGAAAGAGCCCCTGAAAAACACCAGCATCACGGTTGTGCGATACGATGGACGCGCACGCCCGTTGCAGGGGGGAAACTGTTTTACGCGGCGCACCCTCCCCACCACCAACTTATGCAAAGTATTTCATAATTCCAGTAAATTATGAAAGAAAAAGAAAATGAGTTAACTGAAAATACGGCGTTTTTCCCCACTCTCATCTGTGTTTTGTTTTATATAAAATCCTGGGACATCAAAGCCCGCAATATACTTTATGCCAAATATTATACCGCTTTTTTAAAAAAGATTGATCCGCAAATGAACGTTTCGATCTGAGCTTAAAGGTCAGGTTTTGACAACCATTGTTCAACAAATTGTTCTTTTGAAGCTTAGCAGTATTCTTCATCCTTCAGAATCAGAAAACTAAGTTGAAATTAATATACTCCTAAGATTCCATCATGTGATGTAACTTACTTTTTATAAACAAGACGAAAAAGAAAGCACTCTCGCTAGAACCTGCTACATTTCCCGGTCACGCAGATCGTCAGTTTATAATTAAAGTTAGTTATAAATTTCGGATAACTGACTGCGGTTGTTCGGCAATTTTTAATTTTTACAGGAAAAATATTTCATTCATAGTCGCTGTTATGAAGCTTCTGAAATGATGTCCGAAATACCAGGATAGGTTGGAAATACGAACTGAGTCAATAAAAACAACGTTCTTGACAAATGCTTGCAGCGTTGTATCATGTATTATGCCGTATTCCAGTACCGTAAGCATGGCGAAGAAGCGTCCGGCCGATCGAGTACGAACTGATCGTCGCACAGGAATAACCTCTATTAAAAGGGACTTTTGTTATATTTCTCGTAGGGCTATGTGAATATTATGAAAAAAAATTTGTCGCCCCCTTTATGGCAGCTGCGGTAGTCAGATATTCAAGGTCAAAGTCAATGACCTTTAAAGGCAGATCATGGATTCATAACTCTCAACCATGTGGTCAAAAGACAAATGATGTGTCTAACCAAGATTTGTTGGGTCAACAAACACAATTAGCTTATAGGAAAAACGATCAAATGCACCATTATTGATTTTCAAAATAGTATGCACTATCTGCATGAAATTGGTTCGTCCCCTAAACCATTTTAAAAGGTATTGGTAAGGACCTCCTGGGATGTATTAGTTACAAAGCCTCTGATCCTGTGATTTTGTAACGGTGGATTGGTTTAAGTCTCCTCTTTCCATTGATATCAAAAACGTTCCAATAGTCCTCCATTTGGACGTCATAGTAATGTTTTATTGAAGTATTAATCACGGAAACTGATTCTCCGATTACTAAAATAAGCCAAATTTCTATTTTGAGTTAAAAATGCAGGAATGTGTGATTGTGCTAGGTTTTTTGGTGATTATGAAAGGAAAATTCAGGTTTTGTAACATTACACAGGAGGTATAAAGTGGCAGAAAACATATAGTGAAAAAAAAAGGTGCCAACCATCCCCTTATAGTCCAAAACTGGTCTTGTATACCACTACCAAAGGTAAGGTGGCGTGACAAATTATTTTGAGCTAAAATGAAAGCAAATGATGGTGCCAAGATGTGCGCATTAGTTCAAATTTGTGCTTTAGTGACGATAAAAAAAAATTGTTGGCAGTGGTAAAACACCCCACCTTCCTCCCCGGAAGACGAAGTTACCCTCAGACCTTCAATGGTGACTTTGCCACCATATGAGGCAAGGAGTACCATTCAGCCTGGGGGGGGGGGAGGGAACCACCTCCTATCTCTTCAGGAGAAGGGCCGCTGCAAGCCTCAGTGGCTCATCACACAAAAGTCTTGAGTTGTTCGCCGTCTTTATGGCATTGCGCAATGGCCCCCTGGTCAGGGGGAAGGTTAATTGTTGTCCGCTGCGTCAATATGAAGGTGGTGACATATCATGAACAAGGAAGGTGGTGTAATCAGTCCCAGCCTATGCCAGGGAGATCCTTCGGCTATTCGGGGTGGTGCGAAGATGGGACATAGGGCTTGATCGCCTCCCGTGTTCGGGAGTGACAAGGGTTTGCGGACCGTCGCCCAGGAGGGTCCCTAACCCGACACAGCCAAAAGTAGAGGGCCGTCGGTGGAGTGGCAGCTCTACTTTGCAGGTTGCCGGCCGCCCAATCTTCTAGATGGTGGACCGTCCACACGTGGATTGTTCGACTCCAGTCATGAATCGTCAGATTGTGGCATATAGGGCCTACTTTGGAACCTCGGATCCCCGGGCAGTCAAACGGGACGACATGGCATGGCCGACCGGTCAGGATTGATAGCTATAGGCATACTTTAATCATAGCTTTGCTCCAGGTTGCATGGATCACAAAGTCCTCGAGTGGATCTGTCTCGAGGACTCGCCTGGTCCTGTTGGTAGCCCATTATGGCCCACCCGGCAGATGTGGTTTCCCAGGTACGGGAACAGATCCATCTTCCAAAGGGTGGGACTCCTGGTAAGAGGTCATCCAGCCGACGCGGTGTCCCTTGCGTGCACCACCCATGCTCCCGAACCTGTGATGCTTTCGCAGATGTACACTGATGTGAGGACTTTTATGAACAGGCTGCCGTATCACTGTTCAGACAAATTCACTAGAGGATCATAGGATTACCCTGCATGGTGTGCCGATAGAGAGTTTGATCAATGCAATTCGGAGACCGTAGCCCAGGTTGGCAATTTCCTTAAAGAAGTCTTTCAGAGTGGGTTTAACTGAAGAGAATGAGGAGGCTTTCCCCCAGAAAGGAAGGCGCCCCCATTTTTCTCGAACTAGGTTTTTACATATTGGAATTGAGTACCAATGTATTAGATCACACCTGAAGTGAATAAGCCGAAATTACCGCCGTCTTTATGTAATTACGATGAGGATTTAGTAGTTTCTGTCGTGCACGACAGAAAGTCCAAAGATGTTTTCTATTGGGGGACGATTACGATAAGCAGCCAAAGGTTCAAAACAAGATTTGGGTTTTTCTTTCCTGCACATGTTTTGTCCAATAAAACATTCCAAAACGTTATCGGTAGGTGGTCTACAACCGATCGAGTGAATTTGAGAGAAATTCATATCCGAAAAATATCCTCCTGTCCACTTTAATGTCCTGAGGTCCGGGTTTCTTTTTTAACAGAAACAGGCCACAGGCAGACCCGTAAAGGGGCTCGGTGATGGGAATGATGGTTTCTTTCAGTCCACTCTTGTCCAATAGGGTGAAGGGATGTTTAGAATCGTTCCCGATTCGTAGATTGTTCCGGAGTGGGATTTTGCCATTGGTTTGCAACTCTTGGTGTCGGAACAGTTTGAAACCAACCGAAAGGCTAGTCTTCTGGAACTTCCTAGTGGCTGTGGCTTGTGGCCATAAGGGGTTCCGATATACGTGGCCCTTGTCTACGGGGCGAGGCCCACCACCGCTTTGAGCGCAAGGAGCGTCTTTCTTCCACATGCAGGCTTTTTGGCAAAAAATCTTTTACTCCGACACCGGTGTTTCTGCCAAGGTCTAACCATAGTTGCAGAACGGGGGTGCAGACAAAGTCGTGAAGCCTGCAGCAGGGGCACATTGAGCTACTAGCTGAATTTCCTCAGGTCATCTTGAAATGCAACAAAAACACCATCGATTGGTTGACTGGCTTCTGGGTTAGGGCATATGATGTTTCAAGGCTCACGCTTCCCTCCTGGGCATTTATAAGAGGGCTTCATCCAGACATTGGACAATGTCGGTTGGAGTTCTTCTTCACCTTCCACCAAGTCTATTTGATGCAGTTTATAAGGGGAGAGGGGTTTCGCGTCCAAGACCATGTGGCTGATCGACCTAGAATCTTGACCAGGAGCATTAGGCGACTAGGGTGGGGCGTTGACAGGGGTTGCGTTGGCGTTGGCAACCTTCTGCGGAACCTTCTTCCGCACAGATTTAAGCCAGCGTGGATTCTTACAAAAGTAAGGCTGTGGAAGGAATCTAGCACTCGTAGAGTGTATTTCCATCTCAGGAGTGAGAGGGCGATACACTTGAGGTACCTAATCAAGGTATGATACCTACCTTCCACGACCATATGGCGTTCACGCAATTTGTTATTCTCCACCTACAAGAAGGTCACTAGTACCACACTAATAAATCACACAAGACTCATCAGTTCGAGGATCTGTCCAAGAACAATATTCACTGATTTGACAATAATATTGTAGCTTTTTTCATTATATATATATTTATATATTAAGGTCAAATATTGTTGTTTAATATTTGTACAGACTGACGAATTTACGTTGAGAGAAACTTGTAAAAATTCGGATTAAAAGTGCTTTCTATGCTGAAAAGCAATGATGGCTGCATTTGTAAGCCTAAAATATGTTTGTTTTTATTGACCCCCAAAACATGGGCATAGACACCACCTTTTTGCTTCTAGGCCAATTGGCTGAGCAGTTATTCCCATCACATGCTTTATAAAGGTCATTGAACTTTGACCTTGAATATCTGACCAACGCAGCAACTAGAAGGCCGGACAATTTTTTCCATAATTATTCATATATAGGCCTACCAGAATATACAAAAAAGTCCTTTTATTAGAATTTGTCCAAAGTTACATAGGACATGTCACATTAAGCCTCTACTATTACGGTCCTCCCTCGATTTGTTAGTCTCCACTCTCAAGAAGGTTGTTTAGAGGTTTGTTTTATTTTTTGTGTATGAGAACCGTTTTTGGTGGAGCAAGGGTGAATCAATTCGCCATGTGATGCAATTTCAGCAGTTGTTATTTCAACAGTGGTAATGAGGCTTCGATCCGGCTGATGTGGTCCAATGAAATATTTGTTCCAAAGAATGGTTAATTAGTTATCATCTATATTTTGCTGGTTTTTATTAAGTGGTCGTGTTTTGGTTATTTGTACTTGAACAGAGTGACGAATTGGTAATTATGTGAGGAAACGTGGAAAAAGTTGATGAAATTGCTTCTATGCGACAAATAATGAGGAATTCATTTGTAAGCCTCAAGAATGTTTCCCGCCTATGTGTTTATTGACCCCCAAATGTGGTTATAGGACACCATCATATTGCTCTAGGCTCAATTGGATGGGCAGTTTTAACCCATCATAGGCCGTATAAAGGTCATTGACCTTTGACCTTGAATATCTGACCAACGCAGTACTAGAGGTGGGAAAAATTTTTTGGTAATGATTCATATATAGGCTCCAGAATATGCAAAGAGCCTTTTATTAGAGTTTTTTTCAAGGTTGTATAGGAAATGTGTCATATTACGCCTCTACTAAAAAACAAAGACACGCCTAACTATAAAAAACAAAAAAAACCCGGCTAACTATAAAACAAAGACCCCTAAACTAGAAAACAAAGACCTGCCTAACATAAAACAACGACCCCCTCACCAAAAAAAGACCACCCAACTATAACCAACGACCCACCTATAAAATGAGACCCCCATCAACTATAAAACAAAGACCCCTCTGTTCTTTTTAGGCATTTAAAGCCCGCCTAAAATAAAACGCAATCTCAAAGCATGGTTAACTTAACACGTTGTTTAAATTGTAGTCGACATCGTTAAACCTGTCTAAAACGTGTTAAACTTAGACTTGGCCCGGGGGTAGTTCAGGCTGCTTAGCTTAGGGTTAGGCTTTCATCAATGTCAGATATATTTAGCTGTTAGTGAACTCGTGGTTAGACCAGTACCTCCTTTATTTCTCTTGTTTTCCGAGTCCTCAGTTGATTTATTCTCGTCCATTTTTCCTTTCTTCTAATTTTAAGGTCTCGTGGGTAGATGTTATAGAATTGAATAATCGAAAAAGTACCGCATACGGAGTTTAAATATGGCCCGGTCAGGCCCGTAGCCAGGAATTTATGTGGGTGGGTGCGGACTTGCCAGAAATGGACCTTTTGCGTACCAACAAACCATTTTTTTTCGGCTCGCTGCGCGGCTCGCCAGGTATGACCAAATATTTTTCACCGTCGTCTCGGTATCTCGTCTCCAAAATTTAAAATTACAAAGCGGACCTTCAACATGTACAAAGCGGACTTCACATCATAAAGGCGACCTTTGTCATTGGGGGGGGGGTGACGTTGCATCCCCCGCACCCCCTCTGGCTACGGCCCTGGGCCCGGTCTTTTTTTTCGCCATCGATGAACAATTCTAAAGCCCTTGCTAAAGCGCGGAATTCAGAAATTTACCCGCGGACTTCCTGGTGAGCATCAAAAAGTACGGAAGGCATTGTCTGATCTATAATATGTTCACGCGCACGTAATATTACAGCATGTCTCAAAAAAGTTGTAAATCAGAAAAAAATTGGTTAAATATGAAAAGTGAAAATAAGTCATTCTTACTTGGCATATATTAAAGAACAAAGACCAGTCTTTCCAATGTGTTGTTTCATCTTTTTGCTTTTGTCAATACAGAGATATAATCAATATACTGAGCGACAACAACATGTTTTGTGCCACTTTATGATGCCATGGGCAGAGTTTCGCGCAGTTAGCCATGCTGTCAGTTGAAGCTCACAAAAAGTTGCAACTTGACAAAGAAACAAAAAACAGATTAACGTAAACAAAGGAAGTATAGTTTGATCGACACAAGTTTTAATAGTCAACATAATCAGTCAATGATAAATATTCTTTTCATAAATAATAAACCATACAAATATTTATTGACGTCATTGAAATGGAGATTTATTCAAAATGGTATCATGTTAAAATCAAGCCAGAAGGATGTAATTGTGTACCAAAATAAACACTCCAAAATCCAAAGAAATGGTATAAAAATATTGCACTATTATTTTTGTATTTACTAATTGTTGAAGTCAATAACAATTTGATGTGGAAGCCCAGTTATTGTGTTGGTAGGAATTTGCGATTCATGAATTTCAAGACAATAAAAACTCTCTCCCCAGGTTGCTGTACGCGCCATGGTCCTCTTCTAACAAAACAATGTATGTCGATGTTATTAACTTTATCTTAAACCAGACCTTACTGACTGATAAACTTCCCCCTTAGTACTGTTTTCGTACTTTAGCGTGTCTTTATGAAGTTATCTTTTTAAACAATTTCCATATCTGTTCAAATGTGTATAACTATGATAACTAATTCTTTCCCGTTTTCACTCAACAGAAAGTGGCACAAACTCGATTTTTGTGTTCCGCAGTAAATGATTTAACTTCGATTGAAACAAGCACATGAGATGAAACACCAAAATACAACTGGAAAGCCCTGCTCTTTTCTCTTTAATGTGATGTACAAACACTTACGTATAATGATATATAATAGTGAAAAAAAAATCGGTTTTGATTGTACCATTTTTTTTTGAGACGGGCCTGTATAGCGAAGATAAGTCACAGTCTTCGTGGATGATATTTACGGGGCGATTAAATATCGTGGATAGCTAAACGACTTGTTAATATTTAACCCCGCTGTTGCTACCACAGTTGAGGCCTAAACAAACCGTTTATTTTAAACATCGTTGAGAATATGGTCCCAAATTTAAGTAAAATTCACATATAAATACAATTAGTATTTAATTTACAATTCGTGTCACTTGAAGGCAATGTTTCGATGAAACGACAAGTAAAATCATGACAACCCCTCATTGCGAAGTTATAATAAACACCACCGTAAAAACTCACGTAGTATGGTACCTGGTTGAATGAAAGGACTAAATTGGCTATACCACTATGGCGGAAAGCCATTTTGATTTACAAGAAGGAATACACAAGTGTGGAATTGAAGATGAACATGCATTTTCCTCATTGTGAGTATAATGGACAGGTAAACAACTATTGCATCTGTACACGCGGCTTTGTCACAGCTGTTTGATCCCATGCAAATGGTTGGTGACAAATTAGCTCGAAACCCCCTGGGTTCACTACGAGTGCTCCACCTGATTCAGCAGACTTGTACGGAAAACTGCATAATTCTGCAGTTTTTTAATTCCGTAAAGTCTCTGAATTCAGGGTGGGTCACGTAGTGACCCGGGTCCGCTATGTCACAACCCGGCAAAAATTGTCTCTTTTATTTTTAGAACAATTATAAGCACTGCATGGCGAAGACATAATTGTGACAACTGAAATAATTAGGGACATGTCACGAACTATTTATCTCTGCAAAAATCGAAATGCCATTGGAGATCTTGCCTAGTATTCACTTAAAATAAACCTGTAAACAAAACAGGGATTTGACTGTGCAGCCGGGACTCACGAGACGTGAAGCACGTAAAATAACTGAGCCGAAAAATAACGAAACCATTGCAGGGGACGTAAAATAATGGCGTAAAATCTCAGCTTTCAACATTATTGTTGGTTTTTGACTTGTTTAAAACAATATTAAGAATTAAAACGTTTTACAAATCTCTTACCAAATTTTCACATTGTAGCTATGGCATCCTAACAAACGTGTATTTACGTTAGCACGTGGTTGTAAAAAGTTAATATTTTCAGGCCAACAATTTTGAGACAAAAAGGCAAAAAAACAAAGTGAAAAACTTGAATAATAAAGATTTAAACCATTTTTAATACACTTTGTTTTTAAACGTATATACCATTTCTAATGTCACCAATTACTTAATAATCTCATCATATGAATCAACTTCAATAATGTACTCTTACATATTATTTCGAACCAGGGGCCTTAAGATACAAGTCCTAACCTTATCCATATACTAACATGAATTTACTGATCAGCAGATGCTAAAATTAAATATATATATGTGTGTGTGTGTGTTACTACTTTTAGGTCAAATAAGATAATTTTGCATGTTTAATGACGTTTCTTACGACGTTATTTAACACATTTTATAGGTAAAACGATTTTCATAGTTCATATCTTAACATTAAAAACCGGTACTTACAAAGAACGGTAATATTACGGAAAAAATATACTCAACGGTCAGCGTATAAGTACTTACTTTTTTCAAAATGTGTAGTATTTATTTGTTACCACTGTTTATTTTACATTTTTTCCTGCTTCCCAAATTTGTCAATTTTTATGTTAGGTATATAGGTAATAAAGCGTGAAGATTATTGAATAATTGGGGTTTAGCGTATTTAAAAGGAAAGTCTGGTAAAATTAGGAACATTTTTTAACAGTGTGCCTACAAGGAATGTTGTATGGTCTAGTGCCCCTTATATGTCAATTTTCCTCTGAGAGATAGATAGCGAGAGAGTGAGACGTGTAAAACTAATTTTTAAAAAACTCATATTTGTCACGCAATAAAATTTGGTAAAATTGACCACAAGAATATGTAATATCTAATCTAAATCAGGGACCAAAAACTGTGTCTCCGTTAATATTTATGTTTTATTTTCAAACAACTGTGTTATATCGCGGGCTTGGAGTTGGGATTTAGGGACTTCGGTACGTATGCTTGAAAATATTCGATTCTGCAACTGCAATAGATTTCTCTTGCAACCTTAACAATGTCTATTTTGCATAAGAATAATCATACCCTGGTCGAGGTGAGTGTCATTTATCCACCTTGAAAATTTAACATAAATGTCCCAGGAAATACAGGAGTTGATTTGTTTCCCAAGTCCTAAAGGAGGGACCAGAAACATGCCATATTTCTATTCTTATGGATCCACAAATGTTAGTTTGGACCATCTATGACCATTGGTTTTGGGGAGTTAATAGGATAAAAATGGCTAAAATGTACGAACCCTGTGACTGGTGTGAAACTTTTCATTATACGTGACTGATCATCAATAGTTTCACAATATTTCCTTGTAGGTATTCCGTTTTTCTGGCCCTGTTTAGTGGCAGTGGAATGTCCCACAAAGAATTGGAGAAAGTTTAAGTATCCCATTTCCCGTGACCTTTAACAATCTCTCTTGTCATGCTTGTGCCTGCACTCCTGAATCATTTTCCATATTCATGTCTCGTCCCCCTCGTATAGCAGACATAGAAGTTTATATAAAATTATGCAAAATTTACTATTGACATTACAGAATATACAATTTTGTTATAATCTCAACCAAGCTGCTTACGCACAAATAAACGAAGGTGGTCTGGATCATGATAATTGGTTTAACATTCTGGCAAGTGGCCAATGTCTCGCAGACGTCATAATATGCACATTAAAGATGCCATTAGAGCAAAAATCAAATCTTTTTTTGAAATCTGGACAATATTTCGCATTAATTGGACCGAAATGAGCGACTGATAATATTTTTTGAGGGTCGAGGATAACTTAAAAATTACTCATAAAAATTATATGCACGTGCCCAGTGTCTACTATGACTGTTTGCCTGCAATACTAAGGATCTAAATTACAGCCTTTGTTTGCAGAAACACGACCCCATTTTCAAAATGGTTTGAGATTTTTGCACAATTGTGTTTTTGTAATTGTCTAGCCAGATCTAGTGGGTAAAGGCGTGTTCCGTGCACCCCGGAAATAAACTTCTAATCAACGTATTTATATTAGAAAAATGCGTAAGAAATCGAATTAGCTATGTTAAAAAAATAAAAAAAAAGTGTTGTCCCACGTAGTCCTCTTTAAGCAAATTAGTATCGCCATTACAGACAATTATAATTTGCGATATATCTCAGCCAATACTGTTGATACATGAACAAAATGAGGTGACTGGACCTAGGTTTCGAAGGATCAAAGATCAAGATGGAACCATTTTGAAAATTACCATATGTCCCCATGATGAACATAATAGGGGCCAATTTAGGGTCGCCATTAGCTAAAATACATTTTCGATATATCTCGGCCAATCCTGGTTGATAAATTAACAAATACGGTGACTGGACCGATGTTTTGAGGGTTAAGATCAAGATGGAACCATTTTGAAAATTACCAGATGTCCCTATGGCATATATGGGTAAATTAGGGTTCGCCATTAGCTAAACATCTATATTTGGGCATATTTTTGGCCAATATTCCACATAGCTGCCCAGATAAGATGACCAGACCTATGTTTTGAGGGTCGAGTGATACTTTAAAATGTACTCAATAATTATTTCATGGTCACTAGCATGTTCATCCGCAAATACTAAGATAGCATTATGGCCTTCAATTTCGATAGGCCTCTTGTTTGGTGTAATGTAAGAAACTTTTTGGCCAAGTAAATGTAGACTATTCTTGCACATCTATACATATTATACTTGTAACATTTCTCTTAAATTCATGGTATGGAATAATACAAGACTAATGCGAGAACTAACTACTGTATTGTTATCATGCCGAAAAGCAAACGTGGAGAACAGAACTCTACAGTTTCCAATGACTCTCTGCCAACAGGGGGGGCATATGTGATAGCCCATTGCATCATGGCAGTTTTACACCCTCCGTAAATTTAAAGGAACTAGCGCAGAAAAATTGGAGCATCATATGGAGTGACATCCTTCGCACCATCTATATACTCCATAATACCCATATCGCATGCGAATCAGTCCTGTGATCATATACCTATGTGATCAGCAAAAAACTCTGTGATCTTGAACGAGTTGGAATATCCCGTCATTGCTGGAGAGATACACATTAACCGGGAGCATCAACTTTGCAGAGACATCGCCCCTCCTCCCCTCGTAGATTGCCTTCCCGGGTGCCCCATCTTTCCCAACCAGACAAAGAATTAAGGCCTTACCGACAAAGCACCCTCAAGTCCATTCCTCTTTGTAAGAGCACAGGGAGAACTGAATGGGTCTGGTTCAACTTTACGAGTGTCAAAATGTCGCTCTCCTTCGTAATGTTCGGCATGCCCTTTCCATGAGTCCATATACCTTCCTTGCCTCCAACACAGTCGACGACATGGACCTGGCATCTGAGAATTCATACTGACCTTCTGACATACATCCGGTTCCGCTGCATGGTTATAGCTGTAAAGACGACTTAGAGATAAGCGCAAAATTTAAATGTCTATTGTGCAAGACATGTACAATGCAGTGCCAGAAGGGACAATGGAAATTACTCTACAATACTGTCCCAGTCCTAGATATTTTCCCTAGCAAGCAACTCACCATGATCCCTGCACTCGGTTTGGCCCACTCTGACAGTTGCTGATTTTTGTTTAGAGTTAGAAACAGCTCCTTCCCAAGGCCGAGAACAAAGAATCAACATAGGCCTCAACATGGACCTCAAATTATGGACAGAAGACAACATCGTATTCCACTGGGAAACTGGATATCTTGAATTAAATCTCTACTAAAATGTCCCTGGCAGCAACATTAGAAACAGGGCTTGCAGGATCACGATACATGGTAGATAGGTTGCAAGGTCAGCTTAGCTTAAAAGTCAACACAACCAAAGTTTTCCCACCATTTCACTTCACGAGCATTGGCCCAAATTTGTCCCGATGGGCAACATCATCACCATTTTTTTTTAGAATGGCACGATCTTATAGTGCAGAATATTTTTGTATGGGCTTTTTATTATGTTTCCGGCAGCAAGGCATATGGGCCGTGCCTGGATTAGGCACTCATCTCTGCAACTGGACTCCCCACCCAGAAAATCCAAAATCGTGGGTCTATGGACTCATTGAAAACCTGCAAATATTGCGATGAATGAGAGCAACACTTGAACACTTTGTCCACGTTTCCGAAGTGTTAATCTTGTGCAATAGCTTCAGAAAAAGTTATTCCCAAAATGCAACTGATACTTTGTAGTGAGCTCCTTTGGGAAGGAATATTTGTCTTCCTTGGGTCCTTCTGTAGGGGTTTTCAACATGTTCTCAGAGCTATAGTTTTCGTTTTCATACCAACAAGCACACAGACCCAGGCAAACGCACACCACACACATACTTAAAAAGCAACCCACACACACACACACCACACAAAAGCAAGGGTAACGAAAATAACATAAGATCTCACTGTTTTTGAAGACATGAAATCCAATGTCCTACAATACTGTAACCAAATGCTTTTCTGATGGCACCTGACATACCAACATAGTCGTTCTATTTTTCTTCCCTTGATTTTATGTTACAATAATGGAGTAGTAAACCTGACGGATTCATGTTGGCATATAGTCATCGAGACCGATCCTTTTCCTTCAACTTTTCTTTTGGCTTGATTACAACATGTCACTGTCTTACATTAGTCTTTAACCCCTCGTCTACCTGAGCCCATTTTTGTAACAAAACTTCCGGGGGGTCCCCCTGTGCTTTTTCGTGTCCCTCGGACACCAAGGTTTTAAGGCTCAAGCCATAAAAACGACATTGAGAAGTATCACACCATTTGGAAATCTATTCCGTTATGATGTCAAAAAGCACTTTCAAATGAAAAACTAGCAAAACTTCTGATGCAGCCTGACCTATTTTCAAATTTTTGACTTTCCAATATTAAAAACATAATGGCGAACATAACACAGATTAAAAAAAAACACGTGCCAATACCACAAGAATTTTTTGAAATAATTTGCCGGTGCATAAATTAATTAAAAAAAGTTTCCAAGCTCAATCGGAGTTTTTGCACTCTACATGTTTGCAAATATGGCAGTCTCAAAAAACAAGAATGGAATATTGCATGATAAAATAATGTCATCCAGATCCTGTTTCATATTTTATTATGATGGCCTTTTTATTTAGACTTTTAAAAACCTCAAAATTGAGTTTCACAACATCTTTTGTCACATTTTGCAAGAAAGGCTTTTGATAGCCCTCTTTTTCATTGAATAAGGTTAAAAATGCATCCATTTCAGAATGACACTTAATGATAAACATAAACTATCTAAACACCAGAGGGCCAAAATCAAATTATAGGTTGCACCTGATCATAACTTTAAAATTGGTATTGACCTAAGGCGTCAACATAAATAAAGAACATATTGACTCCAGAAAAAATCACATTGAATTGATCAAAAGTTACATACTGTGTACTGGTAAGTGAAGTTTTAAGTTTAACAGGCAAGGACTTGATGAATAGTTTAATGGACAGAAGACTTATGGTAGTATCAAAATACCCTGTTTTATGACTCCAATTGGGTATAGATTTCGCACTTATAATATTGGGCACATCCAGGTTGTAACCGGTAGTGGGCACTCATTTAATGATTTGCGATAATGAGATAGATATGTGTAAGGTGCTTAATGAGAAGCTTTTCTAAAGTGAAAGGATGGTTATTTAAGAAAACGAATGCGTGTATGTCTAAATATTCTCTAGACAGTCATGGTAATGTGGGCAAATCATTTTAATTGATGTTCCATAATGGTTGTTTATTATCATTTTGTGACAAATCATTGACACGGGAATTCATCTATAATTTCGGTGTTCGTTCCACAAATTGAAATGGAATACCCTATTACTAATATTTCTAAAAGGTATCCAGCGCCTTGGGCTATTTCTAGGTTAAGGAACGTTCCTTTCAAACATAACAAATTTCCTATCTACACGTTTTGGCTCTACGCGTATTTAGATTATGTATTTGGTGGTGTATACTGTTCGTACTGTTCGTAATTTGGAGAGGAAAAGACCCTTGATGTAATACTATGTTGATTACTGCACATATCACCTTAGAAGTGTTTAAAAAGGTGATGCTGTCCTTGCTATTAATGATTTTGTTCTACTACTCTTAAAATGAGCACAGCCTATGCTACTCGATCCAGTAGAGGTGGTTTGCCTTAAACAATTAATGCCAGTACACAACTGGACAAGAGAACTTTTCACTACGAGTCATAGGAGCTAGGTACTATATGTATGCACTTACTTAAGGAGAGGATAACCGTCAATGTTTTAGACTAGAATAATATGAACCCTAGTAACAACTTTCGCTATCCGGGGCGAAAAGCCTGATTTTCGCTAAATTCAAAATGGCCCCAAATTAAACAGGCCTACTAAGGGTTTTAAGGTTGCTTAGAACGAAATAAATGTGTTTTTGGTAATAAATGTATTTAGATAAAGACACACAGACCATTAAAAAATGGTATTTTAATAGTTGTAACATGTTTAAAAATCAATATGCCCAATATATCTTGCCAGAAACAATTTGAAATTCTACAAATTTGCATATATTGACTCGTGTTTGCCATAAATCAAAGCTAGCATGCCCCGTGTTCAACCCATTATAATACACTCATGCAGATAATTATATCTGTCATTTCCGTCGGCCTTCATCACATAGTGATCTATCTCCAAAATCTTTTCGATAAAATCGCAATTGAAATCTCCCTTTCGTATACGCTCGAAACATCGATTGCGTCATTTACTACCAGCACAGGAAATATCATCAAAGAAAACACTAAGAATTCTGGTTATCTAGCCACACTGGTTAATATAGACTGTAAACTTATGATCAGCAGGTGATGAAGAGTTTTGTTGTTATTTCCAAACGATGTCTGGACGAGAACACAGACAGACCAGTATGTGACGTTTCATCACGTATTATATAAAAAGGCGCATTTGTCGTATCATGCATCCAATAGTGATCTATGTCAGATTCGCTGTATGTGACTCCGATTTGATATAGATCGGTAAATGTTATAAAGATATATGTATCTTAATCGATTTCGATGTCGTAGATCAGACCACAGATAGCTCAGGATGTAAGGACTTCTGGTCGCCCGTATAAGTAAGCATGGTTACGTATTTTCTTGCATCACAATGTGATCTATTTCCAATAGCGCGCTTATGTGAAAAAATAATTTGAAATTAAATGTACATGAGTCAATTTGCTAATTAATATCTTATTAATTGGTAGATGTCAAGCTGAAACTCATGTACATTATGAAGAGTTCAACTTCAATAAACCCTATACAAATTTTCTCAAAATGTCAAAATGAAATGAATAAACAGTATTTATGTATCCACGAGATTTAATTTTGTAATGATGCTTCACAAGTCCAAATGGTCTCGATAGGCGACTGAAACGAAACGACGCATAAGAAATTGCCTCATTCACTACGCTATCTCTAGAATTACCGTACAACTACGACCTAACTTCATATATCATTTATTTAAAGTCGGGGTTTCCCTAGAACAACATGGCAATGTGCCAAAATTGCTTACCCTGGACGAAATTCCTGTTTTCGCCACATTCAAAAAAATGGTGCAAAAAACAATTAAAAAGCCTATTAAAAAATCTTTAATGTCCCCTTTGATAAAAACACATGAGTTTTTTTCATACAATTGAAGGTTCCAGATTAAGCAACACAAGTCATTTAAAAATGGTATTCAATATGGTAACTTTTTTCAATCCAAGATGGGTGCCAAAATGGCCTGCCAAAATTTTCCAAATTAGCAAGTATTGGGGTCGTATTCACCATTAGCAAATCCATTGTTGTCTGGCTCTGGCATGTCATCTCGGTTCCATTATCACCCCAATCATCTATTAACCCTCGTCTACCGAAGGGGGGGTAGGGTGGTTTAACCACCGCCCCTTCAGGTTTTCCTCCGCTTGCTAAACCCTTGATTTTTGGTGCCAATTAATTTAATGTAATTGTCATTGTACATGTTTCGCTCCGCTCCTTTTAACCAAAAACAACCATCCACCGGGTTATAATAGGTAGATACAGGATGATCCCAAAGTGTGGCATGGGGGGGGGGGGGGGTGGTAACCATAGATAGCTATGGTCCTCCTCTTTCCCATTGTACCAAACTAGTACCACTGCTTAGCATTACTTCCACAAGACGTCATAAGTTCGCCTGTACAGCAAAACTGCCATTTCCTAGACACACACCGTGAAAAAATTCATTTTTCCGCCAAAAGGTTGGAAAACAGATTTTCATCATGCGGTTTAGTTTGACTCTACTAGATGGGATGACTAGTTTATAATAATGATTCATTTAGAGCTATAAATATGTGGGTTTGGGAATCGCTAAATTCATTCAACAAGTTGACGGACATCCACCATAGAAACGGGCATGTTGAAACTCGCACGCCTCTTACAGCACACAAACTTGTATAGGGAAAATACACGTATCGCATTTATTGTGAAGCATTAACACTCCCACCAAAACTGTTTGGATATAGTCAATCCTGTCAAATGTAAAATCAATTTTTTTTCTATAAAATACCAAAATATTATCTTGTTGTATAAAATTTCATGTAGGTCCCTGGCACTCAAAAAGTATACTTTGGAACCTGACTTCCTACAGGACCGGCATGGAGGGCCTATTTACTCAGCACTGGTATCTTCGTTTACTACCGTATCTTCTGGTCCGGTAGTTGCATTAGACCCTTCTTAAATTCGAACCCAAATTTAAACAACTCTGAACAGTTTTACTAATAGAGTACCTTTTGGGCACGCTTCCTCAACATGTTTAATCACCCACCGGTCCCTCATAATCCCCTCCTGCTTGATCATTACACACTGTGTTTAGATTGGCTCTGGTCATTGTTTACGCTACCATAGTATCAACATAACATTTACCATCCTTTACATTTAGGGGGGTTGATATACTATTGAAGTGTTTGACAGAAATTTGAAATGTTACTTTATTCACATGCATTATGGAAATGTCTGTAGACTCAAGTCATCATTCGTTTTGATACCGACTTTTGTACCGATTTGTTTTCTTTCTTTTTTATCTAACCAGCATTTGTATTGTTTTACCAGCCCTGCTTTGTCCTGTAACGTTTGGTAGCTATTTAATGGGGGGAAATATCGTTTATATGCCCCATCCCCGTGCTTATTTCTTTCCTTTCTTTATACCATGCTTAGGTTTTTTGTACTCCCAGAAGAATATTTAAGATACTTGTTTTCGAGTTTACGAGTGCCGACTTTATAAATGGTATACTTTCTGATTGGCCTTTTTCCTTTTGTTTTTTGACTCTTGCCTTATGTACTTGTTTTTGATTTTAATTATAATTTAATGTTGATTGTTTTTTAGGTCTTATTTGGGAAAGTTTGTAACTAGATTGAGACAAAGAAAAAAAGAAACATTTCCCGTCTCAGAGTTCCCATAGTTTTTTGTATTTTGTAAGTTTTGTAACATTGTAAAATGTCCCTTAGTTCTGTTGTAACTGACTTTACAAAGAAGACCGAGAATTTTTCCTCTTGGATAACTTTGAGCGTGCAAATGACTATACCATCCTATCATAAACTTCTAAATTTTACCTGAATACGATTAACCTAATGAGATTCGGAAGCAAGGCTGTGATCCATTGTTAACAACTCGAGCGTATCGAACCCGAGTAATGCCCATTTTGGCGCGGGCGGCTTTGCGAGATGACTAATTTGGCCAATATTCCACAGGCGGGCGCTTGAGCGCCTAGGTTTTCTATGATCTTGGTATCCTGCAATCAGTCATTTTACCCAGTTTGTGTTCAATTCATGACATAACAAGAATATCCTCGGACTCGTCTTAAGAGCGTTCACACTATAACACTTTATGGGTTTGGCTATGTCATCAATAGCTTCATTTTCCTAAGACATAAGTCAAATATAAAAGTCCCAAATTAGATTCGTCTGTTCAAAAACATCTTGTTTGGGTGCGACCAAATGAACTGGCCCAGTTTGTTTCAATTCTCGTGAAACTGAAGATGACTTCACAGTTTAAATTATCTCAGATAATCTTAGGAAGACCTCCAAGAATGTCTCAATCATGATTTTTGAGCAAATTCTACGAACCGTCGACCATTGAGTGAACAAAAATTGGGGTCATTTCAAGTCCATGTTTCATGCCTATATGGCAAAAGTCATAGGTACAAACTCTGGTGTTCAAGACTTTAAGAGAAATAACCACCACGCGTGAGCACCATTTATTTCAATAGCCCCCAAACGCAAGCCCTTGGGTTTATACATTGGGATTGTAATTGAATAAACGATCACTGCTTCTCGATCAGTCGAGTGAATCGTTGAATTACCATAAAAATCCGTACCATATCAATTCTATTAGGTGACCAGTCTCAATGTTCAATTGTCCTTGAAGATGTCAAACTACGGGACGAATCAAATGAATCTCTTTATAAATACAATTTGCCAACTAATCCAAACACCATTCACCTGTTGCAGAGCAGGAAAAAAGAGCTTCCCAATTGTTGAGGATAGTGCTAAGAGTTTAGTCCCTATTGCCATGCTTTGTCGCTTACCCGAATTAGTAATAGTGTTGAAAACCCTTTTCACCAATTTACACCTCAGGATTAACTATTACTGATTGCAGGAAACTCTTGTATCTTGGGTAAAACAAGGAGGACAATAGCTCCTTAATCAGAGAACTTCGGGCGTGCGTGACTGTATAAACAACAACATGGTCACAGAAAAAAAACGTCGAAAAAACTACCAAAAAGATGCTTTAAACGTACCTCAACATCAAATTGCTGTATTGGGATTCCACTTCAGCTTTATGTACACTGTCTCTCAATATTCTGGAAATTCCGGTTTACTTTTACTGAAAAAAAATGTCTGCTGAGTAACCGTGATGCTCTCCTCGGCATGTGATGCCTTGCTACCTGCACCACCTTCGGGTACGGAGGTCCGGTGAGTATTTCCCCCGGTGTAGTCTGTGTACAGGGACTGCGAAAAGATATTGGTACTGCGCGAGAGAGACTAACGTGACAGTCCGACATAGCGAATTGTGTGTAATTGAAGCTCAATATATCGGAAAACGAAGGGGTTCTATGGAGGTTTTTACATCAGCGGGTTTTTTTTTCCCGTTACTATGTTTTGTTATGAATATGTTATCGTAGTTGGGTCTGAATCTATTAGACCTAGCGAGAAAATGAACGTTTTTGTCGGGTGGTTATTCGGTGCTCAGCAGACACGGAAAAGTGAACACGGCCAATCTCTACGGGTACCATCCATTTCCCATAATGCTTTCGAATTTTTCCAGTTTGAGAATTTTCAAACACTGGTTTCCCATTACGCCAACTTTTTTTTAAATTTTTAAAACAGGAAGAATACGTACTAACCGGACCGCCGTTAGCCTTCGGGCGGTCGTGCGTAGTGTTACTAGGAATTCACCTCGTGTGGATGTCACTTCATGATCATCGTATGTTATGCATTACTTCATTATCGCCAGAGCGCGCCGGCGCGCGAGCGGGAATTGGATGGAGAGATGAGGATATGTAAATAGATAGTGTATGAAATCATCCTAATTTATTAGTTTGCACTGCTCTGTGGAATCTTGTCCTGTAATGTGCGAAAAATACCAAGTTTCCACCCTATATTCAGTATTTCGTACTTCCTCAACATATGACGTCATGGGGACGTCATAATGGGGAGGTTAGTACTTATTTTGGTACCAAGGAAAGAAGAAACTCTAAGCATCCTTTGCTACCAAATTTACAGGAATCGGGGTTTGCTGTTTCAGTAACGAAAATCACCCCCCCACCCCTTCGGGAGTTTTGTTACAAAAATGTCTCAGGAAGACGAGGGTTAACGTAAATATATAATTTAAACGTTGGGCTCTCATTTTATGTACATACATTACGTGACTTAGCTATAAGCCCCTTCTATATAATTAATATAAGGCATCATCAATAAATCTTAATTGTTCCAGGGTAATGGTAAATGATCCCAAGGAACAACCTAGGAAGTGTGCCAAAAATTCTATCATGGGTTAAATCCATTTTTTTGAAATCAAATTCAGTTGTGATTCCTGACAATGAGTCCAGGTTATAATCAGGCAGTGTCATCATTATAGAGAGTTCCAGGATCCCAAGGCAGTGTTCATAAACGTTACTGAGTCAGGTATATCAGGTTAATGTCATGACGTAACTGAGTCCAGGAGATCAGACCAGTTGTCATTCAGGTTTTTTTACAACAATCACCTGCCTTGCATTTGCAATACTTGCAACACTTGATCATATAGCAAGGACACACATTCTTGCGAGCACATTGCTACGTGTGTAGGGATCTGGCAGGCCTTGGTGTTTTTGAGATCATAATCTGAAGGACTACAATTACATTGCCTCTTCTTTCAAACATGACTAGGGAATTCATAAGTACTACTCTAAATGTGGTTTGGGTCTCACAGTTAACGTTGGTAGTAGCCACGCAGGATACGTGGTCCTAACAATTTATTGATACAATCTCTCAAAGTTCACCTTGAGGTCCCCAAATTCCTTATAAATCCGCAAAACGCAGTCAACAAATGTCTTCAGGTCTGTGAATAGTTTTGAAGCAACTTGATCAAGAGTGTATCCGTCATGTGTATTGGCTTTGAGTGGGTGTGGGACTGTCAAATTCTTGATCATAGAATATTTTTAGTTGTGGACAACGTTTCAGGGCTGCCGAGTTAGTGTTATCATGGTAGTTGCGTTATACCCCGCAGCTATGGATGTGGGTAGCACTTTGTAAGCTCATTTCTTATCTATAATATTGACTTTTCACTCCTGAGTTGCAAAACAGCCCCAAAAAAACAGGGCTCTTTGGGAGCCAAGATCGATCTGTTTACAATTAAACACACAAAGCCATCCGCGTCCCTGATATAGGTTGTGGATGTAGTTCTGAACGTTGAATTAAAACTGTCTTGCAATGGGAATAATTATCATCCTGTCACATCAGCTTTCTCCCCATGTAGATAAGCGAATGGAATGGAACAGTCACCCAGGGACCAAACCCCCAATGCCTGTTGTGATAGTCCAATGTTAGAAGTTTGTTGCCTTGGTAATTGAAGTGAGCCACTTAAATTCAAAGCTCTCATGATTATTGGGTATAGAACTGATAGAATTGGTGGTCACATTCTAGTTTGTTCCTTATTATCATATTATCCTCGAAAAGAGAGCGAGGGCCTGGCTAAGACACGTATTGTACGCACATGAGATAACCCTAACTGTTTATGCAGTTTTTTAAACGCCTAACCCAAACCCTAACCCTAACCCTCACCGTTAGGCCTACCCTGATTGGGCTACCCTGTTGAAATATGGTTGAAATAAAAATAAATGACTAATCACGTTGAAGTGAAAGTAGCGCCATGATGAGGATATTGCCAATTTTGTAGATTTTAAATGTTTTGGCGGCCATTTTGGCTGCCATCTTGGATTTGAAACATGTTACCATTTAAAATACCATTTTTAAATGAAGCTTTTCTTAACATACCATAGTTATTACAAAAACACATTTTTCGCTTGTTCTAAGCGACCTAAGATCCACCTAGTAGGCTATTTTTGGCCGGGCCTTTTGAATTTAGCAAAAATCAGGCCTTCGCCCGATATCAAGTTTGGCACATATCACAAGTTGTTCGAGGGGTTCATATTAGGCTAAAAACAGGTTGAGTTCTTCCTCTCCTAAAGTAAAATGCAATACATATCCTTAGCTGCTCCTTACTCGTGGGGTTTCTGTTTGGAATCAACTCCTGTTAATTTAAGGTCATTGACCTACACCGACAACGTTTTTAAAAGTAAAGTATCTACTTATTATATTTCTCTTTGATTAGATTGTAATGTTAGGTGGTTCCCATGTGTAGCTCAAGAGTTACAAATAGATATAAAGATCTTTTTCCAAATATGTTGTCAGATCTTAACAATTTAAACCAAAAGAAGTGTCGTCATTGGACATTTCCACTAGGCTTGTGAGCTCTCAGATGTCAAAAAAGCCACAAAATACAGGGTCTTTTCATATTTTACGTTGATTTTTTTATGGCTAACCATACTCTATTTTCATTTTTTCTGCAGATTATGAAAGCAGGTGTCTCATTTCAAATTTTCTTGCTGCGGGGACACATAGAAATACCATAACTCAGATATGGCATTTTTCCCAAAAAAACATGATTGAACCTATTTTGGGAAAATGGCCCATCTTAATTATGAATATTTCTACGATACCCGCAGCAGGGAAATTATGAAATGAGCACACCTCTTTCTAAATCGGCAGAACAAATGAAAATAGGAGGTGGTAGGGTTTCCCAGAAAAAATTCAAAACGGTAAAAAAAAAAAATATGAAAAACCCTGTATTTGTGATTTTTGACATTGAGACGCTGAAAAGCCTGTGGAATGTAAAATGAAGAACCCGAATTCTTTTGGTTTTTAAACTTGTTACGAGGTGACAACATATTGGGGAAAAATAATGAAAAATGATCTTTATATGCTATTTAGTACATCTTGAGCTACACATGGGAACCACCTTATGTTTTTATGAATGTATGTATTATTACTAGAAAGTGTCTTGCAGGGCCCCGGTTATAGCAGTTTTTTTAACCCTAACCCACAGTTAGCAGTACACTGATTGGGCTACCATGTGAACTATGGTTGAAATAAAAAATAAGGAATAAGCACGTTGAAGTGAAAGGTAGAGCCTGATGAGGATACACTCGAACCGTGATTAATCATGACCTATAAAAACACAATACACAGAGATTCTACACATTACTTACTTTGTAGTCTGAAGGTCTTACCGCTGTACCACGCAGGACTGCTCGAAATCGGCTTGCATTTTAATTCACTAAATGCATTCATCTGGGAGTGTTTCTATGTTATATATTTATATAAATATATTAAGGGCATAGGACTTCATGTCACAGTACCAACAGAGTCCTAGGACCTGGGGACGCTCACAAGTGTCCCCCAAAATAGAGTGTCCTAGTCATACACATTAATTTGTTTCAGATACAGTTAAACTTAATCGTTATCCCAGCAATAGTCCGCATAGGACAGCTAATATCAGAGAATGAGTGTCCATAGGACACCAGGTTCTAGTGAGTGAGTGTCCTACAGACAGTAGGTTACAAAGATCGATGGTCCCACGGTCCGACGGACAGCAGGTTTCAGAGACTGGACGTCCGAGGGACAGACAGCAGGTTTCAGAGACTGGGCGTCTGTAGGACGCCCAGTCTCTGAAACCTGCTGTCCTACCGGACAATTTTATAGGTAGGACTCTCAGTTTCTTTACACCGGTGGATGTTTGTTTTTGAATGAAAAGGAGCGGAAAATGTCAATTGACAATTACATTAAATAATTTGGCACCAAAAAAAGGGGGGTTTTGCAAGCCGGGGAAAAAATCTGAAGGGGGTGGTAACCACCCCCTCCTTCGGTAGACGAGGGTTAATCATTGCACACATTGAATTAAAGAGAAAATGCTTAAGTATTTAATGCGTACAGATTTGTAAGTCTAAATGTTGATAATCTCGTTTTGGGATATCTGGCCCAGTAAATTTTTCTCCTGCAGTTCCTTTAAATTTACTGAGGGTGTAAAACTATCATGACGCAATATTGGTACCACACTAGCATGTTGGCAGAGAATCATTGGAGACTGTAGAGTTTTGTCTTTCACGTTTTCTTTTCGGCATGATAACAACACAGTATCTTAGTCTCGCTTTAGTCTTGTATCATTGCATTTAAGAGAAATGTTACAAGTATTTTCTGGATCTTGATTGGTTTTAACTCCAGCAACACGGGGTCCCCCCATCACGCTAGAGTATTATGTATAGATGCATGTGTAAGTCTAAATTTACTTGGCCAACAAAGTTTCTTACAATTACCCCCAAAACGAGACTATCGACATTGAAGGCCCTAATTTGCATATTCTTAGTATATGCAGGTTAACATGTTACACTTGAACATAATTTATGAGTACCTTTCAAATCATCCTCGACCCTCAAAACATAGGTCTCGTCATCTTATCTGGGCAGGTATGTGGAATATTGGCCAAGATATGCCTAAATATGAATTTTTAGCTAATGGCGACCCTAATTTGCATATTATGGCATAATGCGGACATCTGGTAATTCTCAGAATGATTCCATCTTGATCTTTGACCCTCAAAACATAGGTCCAGTCACCGTATTTGTTCATTTATCAACAGTATTGATTGAGATATATCGAAAATTGTATTTTTAGCTAATGGTGACCCTAATTTGCATATTATGTCATCATGGAGACATCTGGTAATTTTTCAAAATGGTTCCATCGTGATCTTTGAACCATGAAACATAGGTCCAGGTACCTCATTTGTTCATTTATCAACAATATTGACCGAGATATACCGGAAATTGTATTTTTCTGTAATGGCGATACTAATTTGCATACATTTGCATAACGATGATACGTGGGACACTTTTTTATTTTTTAACATAGCTAATCGTTTTCTACGCATTTGTTCTGATATAAAGACATTGATAAGAAGTTTATTTCAGGGGGTGCACGAACACCCCTTCTACCCACTAGACGTCAAGACTTTCTGACGGTTATCCGTCTCCATAACAAAATTAGAAAGTTAGAACTGAAACATGCTCAGGAGGAGTTCAGGAAAAACCCGCACCAGTATACTAAAAAGATTTTAGACACAAAAGGTGATCAAGGTGCACCAGAATTTAGCAAGGAAGCTGCTGATGCTTATTTCAGTAATACCTACCGTGAACGCAAATACCGATATAACCCCTTGAGAGGAATTCCTAAAGCGAAGGCTCCAAGGCAGCAATTTGACAAAGCTCCACCGTCCATGACTAAATGGGGAAATATACTGCTGAAAAAGAGAAACAAGTTATGTCCAGATGTCCAGGCCCTAACGACACCCCTTACCTGGTTTACAATACCAGCCGGTCCACTCAGTAGTTTTGACAATACTGAGGACAATCTGGTAGGACTGAGGACGGAATCGGAAAATATACTGCTGAAGAAGTGAAACAAGCTATGTCCATGCCCTAACGCCATCCCTTACTTGGTTTACAATACCAGCAGGTCCGCTCAGTAGTTTTGACAATACTGAGGACAATCTGGTAGGACTGAGGACTGAATCGGAAAATATACTGCTGAAGAAGTGAAACAAGCTATGTCAATGCCCTAACGCCATCCCTTACTAGGTTTACAATACCAGAAGGTCCGCTCAGTAGTTTTGACAATTCTGATGACAATCTGGAAGAAGAAGGATATACCTCTATCATAGAGAGTAGGTGAAGCTGTCCTTATCCCAAAAGAGAAATACAAATCTAAACCTGAGCTGTTTATAAACTATACTTTGACTAATATCAGTGGAAAGATGTTTTTCCAGGTGCTTGCCACCTCCTCCTCCTCACATTGATGATACAGAATTGATACATAGACCAAGCCATTCATATAACGGATTTCTCCCGAGTATTGCAGGCAGGGTGGGGGGAACAACTGGCTTTTTCATGTACCAAATTGGTTTATTCCAAGGGTGCCCTCTATCTGTTGTGCCTCTCTGATCGTGTTTAACCTGCTGCTAGATCTGCTGACGACAAAACACGATCTTGGTTACTAACCACAGAAGAGTAACTTCAAACAAACTCATAAAGCATATGCAGATGACCTCGCCATAGTAGCTGGTAGTGTAGATGGATGCAAAGAGCTACTACGACTAATAGAGACCTTCCTAGTGTAGACGAGAACAATGAATGCGAAGCCTACAAAATGTAAAAGCCTGGGCATGAAGAAGATCCATGTGGTTCGTCAGAATGGGAAGTAATCAACCGGGCAATCAACATCATATGCACCCTATAATGCCCATCTATGCATAGATAGAAAAGAGATCCCTTTAATCCCAGACATCCACGAGCTTCCTTGGCTAAGAGATCTTAAATGATCTCTTGGAGAAGACTGACACTGAGTGACCAGGTGAACAATCCATTCATTCTGTATAGGAACAGAAACAACCAAGGTGTGCAACTAAGGGCCCTTTCTACCCACCTAAATGTATGCAAGTTTTAGAGCCATACTGTGCATAATATTTAAAAAAAATGTACCATAAAATATCCTTGGGTGGCAACCACCCCCTTACCCTTCGACTTTGACGGCATACCCTTACCCCGGTGAAGTTGCTACCTTCACATTTTTTGCGCTAAAATGACCGGAAAGGATGAAAGAACGATTACCTAGAAGCTTTTTACGAGGGTTAAGGCCCAACAAGGTAGATGGCTATATTGGAAGACGGCAATGCAAATGGACATTAGGTGGAATAAGCTCTTCTACTACTCCTGGTCACCAGAAATGCTGAAATTCTATCTTAACACTACACAGGCAAGTGACACTTACCTACACCAAGCCCAATTGAATACAATGGATATATAAACAGGCTCCTTGGGACTGTGGGCCTATATGTGTGGATATAACAACGCAGTTGATGCATACATTCATCTGTTTCCAATGCTCTTTACGAGCAGGAAGGTATAACTGGAGACATGACACAGTTCTTCGTGAAGAGGATGACAAGCAAATCAAAACTGGCAAAGCGTTCAAGTCAGACAAGGGCACCCACTAAGGCAATGTTACCTGGCTAGGAGAAAAGAAGCAGGGATATATCCAGAACAATGAAAACTGGACTGTAGTGTTGGATGAAGACAACACCCATCATAATCCAGCCAGAAATAGTCACCACGTCACGGAGACCAGATGCCACCATCTATTCTACTGCAAGGAAAGAAAGTGCTGTACCTGTAGAAGATAATATGGCACAATATGAATACCTTGTCAAAGAATCACAAGAGGCTGGATGGGACCTGAAATCTCAGTAGAAGCGGGCTCCAGTGATTTACCAACCAGACTCTGAGAACCTGCTTCAAATTCCTTGGGTTGACAAATAAGGAAATTAAGAAGGCACCGCACTCTGTATCAAGAATGGGTCTATACAGGCTACCTCAAGAAGATTGGTAGTTGGGAGTTAGTTGCACAACCATTATATCCCCAATAAGAGACTATACCAATCAGAGGCAGCATCACAATACGCTAGGTTCCTCGGAGCTTGCGTTCTCTTCGGAGTTTTCCAGCTTGCAAGTTCTATCTTATGGTTTCCATTCTAAGAAACTGTAATGTAATGCACCAACTGTTCTTAGCTTACAAAATAAATATTGCACGGGATTCACATTATGTAGATAAAGAAAAGAAAACTTGTCATGGCAATTACTGCGACTGAAGAAGGAGGGTTCGCGGGACCAAAGGGCTCAACAATTCGGGGGCAGTCGCTGTAGGTTGGAAGGAATTGAGTACAGGGAGTAGTAGATACCTGGACTTGGTATTATGAATACCACTAATACTTTGCACTTCCTAAAAACGTTGATGCAGATCAAGTTAGGATGCAGCCATACCCGACCATGGTTTTCAAACGCTACCTGGGTATGGTAATGCTAACAAAATGCATATAAAAGAAGAGATTTTGAAATTAGAATCGGGATCCCCGATTGAAATTTCGGAGGAACTGGAAACGCCAAATTTCTGTCCGTCCATTGTGAAAATAGTGCCACCTCACGGGAATGACCTCTAACTTGACTTGCCTGAACCAACGGAACAATAATGGATCCTGGCTATATCGTATTTTTCCAGCAGCCACTGAATTATTATCTGTATATGATATTAATTATCGTAATTACAAAATTCCTTCTTTTGCGATATATAGACATGTTTGAGCTTTACCATTCACAGGTACAGTTTACTAGTCAGTAAGCAATGCAACTGTGCAAATATATCAAAATTGTTGGAAAATGGGGGCGCCCTCCAAAATGTGCTGTTATTGTTTAAAGTTAAGAAGAGCAGAAAACAAATTTGTGAATTTGTAAGTACCTGTAATACCAATATTTTGATTTGTAACTCTAAGTCATCATTATCCTTGCCTTTAAGGAAATCATGAAAATCCAATTTGACTTTCTCCTCGTCTTCATCTGCTATATCTACCTCTTCACCTTATACAGTCCAGTAGGTCAATCAGAGAAGCTGGTAGGACAGACCATACCTGTTCAAACAGTCTTTCTTTGTCTACCTCTGTCCTTCGCTGAAGGGTTTTGGCTATTCTATTAAGGGTTCATGAGCTCATTTGTACAGTGCTATACGGTGGCTTACATGATGGACGTCCAGCTTTGGTGTGGCATGAAATAGAGGAAGGCGAGTCAGAACCATCTTAGACTGAAAGTTTTTAACCTCTTATCATAATACGTTTAGAATATTGAGTTCTTCGGATAATGGCTTTCTGTGACTTTTCAAATGTTTCGAACTGCTGGTTTGTGTAATTTTAATACTTCCCCATACCAATATACCATAATACGATAAAATAAGGTGCAATGCAGTACGAAGAATGCAAAATTCGTTTTGGCATATACCAACATTTCTAGATAGAGTTAAAGGCTGCAGAGATTTCCCGACGACGGCGCCCTCATTTTTTATACAAATCGCGTTTTTTTCTGTTAAAAACAAGTCGTTCGAATATCTTAGAAAAATAGGCCAAAAGCGAAATTGGTTGGTAGTTTGAATAAGTATCATTTTTATTGCAGTCAGTTTTGAATTGTGGTTTAATGATTTTGTCCTCGTCCAATTATACCATTCATAAAGTTGTTAAATGTTGTCTTTTCTTTGCTAAAATTTATTTTTTATAGTATTTCCGCTTGGATTTGTGTATCATTTCTAAAAGCTTTATAATTACCTAGCTTTTCTTCAGATGAAGATTTGAAATATTTAATATTTTTTGCATAATTTATTCTTAGTTTTAATGTCCGTTGACGAAATTGCAGGTATACAGGTAGGTTGTATATATTTATTAATCTATCCCTGGAGATGGCCAGCGCACGATAGTGTTGAAAAAAAAAACATGCGCGCTTGACCGGATTCGAACCGGCGCCTTTTGTATTACATGCACGACGCTCTTACCGACTGAGCTATCAAGCAGGTCTGGTAGAAGAGCGATAGATATCATCTACAGGTGTTAGGCTCGAAAGGGGTCCTTTGCTTTCCTAGCGGATAGCATCATAACTGTATATTTAACATGTACGGTTTATATATTTGTTTTGAAATTTAGCTACTTAGTTCTCCGTATATGTTAAATATACAGTTCTTTCCTTGTCTACCTGGAGAACTAAGTAGTTACATTTCATACAGATTGTACAGGTTGTACACTTATTGCAAGTATCTTTGACTTTAAGGGGCATTTCATGATTCACAGCCTTGTCCCCTCGACTTACCTAAAAAAATGAGATTATTATATCATCTAAACCGTTCGCCTCAGTATAGTATAATTATGTGCCTAATCTTAGGTGCAAGTTCGAGCTACTCTCGAAGGAATTTGCAATGTTGTATTTTCTTTCCATAAACGGACGGAAATTACAACACAGTGGCCTATGGGGCACCTTGATACAAATATTTGCTCATAACATCAAAATGTTCTGTCGGAATTAACTGGAAATAACATTTTCCCGGGGGGGGGGGTATTGTGAACCACAAACAAAACATAAGGTGCTAGGATTACAAAATGCACCTTAAAATGGTTATATTTGTGCAGTTCTATGGAATATTGTTCAATGTGGCATTTTAATGGAGAAACAGTTGTAGTATGGTCATTTGGGGCAATTCCGTGACCGTTGAGAGCAGGGCATCATTTCTCAGTGGATTTGTCTTCTCTGAAGGTTAATGAACAAATTTAGCGGGGGTGCCCCTCGAGAGAGTGTGGGCGGAATCCAGTAGGGGGAAAATTCATAATAGAGGGGTCAAATATGAAAAATATTGCTGTAAAAAGGTAACCAAAGTGTTTGTCTTGTTACAAGGATTAAAAAAGGTATAGTTTGTACTACTTACAACTTATGGTTATGGAGATATAAAACAAAAATCGTCAAATGTCAAAGGTCATCACGAAAGGTTAAATCTTAAATATTTCCTCCGATTTCTTCAAAAATGGGCTCAAATTGTTCATATTTCCTCAGAGACTGCAACAAAAACATTTTGCACCGTCTAACATATTTTTAAAGTTCAGAGATCAATAGAGGTCAATGGAGTTGACCTTGTTTGTCATTTATCTTGACAAACAAATACAATGAGAGTGTCAACTACTTTTGTTGCAATCACTGTGAAAAGGTTAATAATTTGAGACCATTTTTAAAAGAAATCGGTGCAATATTAAAGATTTAACCTTTCGTGATGACCTTTGAACTGAACTTTTTTTTGACAGCTGTCTTTATTGAAACATGTGATTCTTATACATATTACTGCCACTCAGTGGCCCATATATACAAATTACAATATACCATTAAGGTGGATAACCAAGAAGGTATTTAAAGAAATCATAAACTGAACTTAACCTGAAAATAGTGCACCCAAGATTTGAAAATTTGCACCTGGTGTATAAGGCCTAACCCTGAATAGGTCTTCACTTTGCTTACCTTAGTAAATGGTTTGTTCTTAATGGAGCTCTTGAAATTGGATGGCTGCGGATTGAAGTGACCATGTGTGAAATGGACAAGTTTTTTTCTTTGACAGTAAGTTGATCACTTCCTGACTTGTTGTTACCACCAGGTTGTAAGCGTGGTGCGTATCTATAAAAGTTCGAAAATAATAATCATATGGTATTTCAAAATCATTAACAACCGTCAATACTTTTATTTTTCAGGAATGTAAAAGTTTGCGTTTTTAAGTATTTAGAGACTCTAACTTTGCATATTGTTATATTTTAACTCCAGGTTAAATATTTTCTCACGTCGCTTCCACACATTTCTAGTATCGGTTGTTTCGACGTCTCGTGGACGCAAAGGTCAGCAAATGAGCCTTGTGCGCAAGTGATCTTAATTTTATACAAACATTGATTTATTATGATTTTTTTTGACAAATTGAGTGGTTCAAGAATTTGATATATATATACTCTGGCTCATCATTTCTTGGACAGTTTAGAACGTACGCCCGCTTTCCATCGGGTTACACGTAGACGCAGTACGCACAACGAGCAACGCGAGTGTTTGTTATGTCCAAGAAATTATGGCCCAGAGTATAAACCAAAATTACAATTCAATAATGCTACACACAAAGTTTAGATTTTGCAGTCTTACTTAAAAGTCCACTCATATACGACCTATGCCCAGAATTAAAAGAAGCGTTGCAATTCAACGATTATGTACTAACAGCGAAGACTCCAAAATGGCAGCATGCAAGGTCATATAAATCCACAGGAAATTTAATCCATGGGAATCTTCTCAGTCCTGAAGATAACTTTGTCCAGCAGTTCAAGACAAGGGGTTGTCCTTCGACGACACCAATCTCTAAAATAATCCAAGTGTTACCACCTAAAGTCCGGGACAAGTCGCAAATGTCTACATGTACTTTTAGGACCACAAACTGGAATCCCTTTTTGATTTCAAAAACTGAAGCTCTCTCGGCCTCAAAGATGAGAACAGACAAAATTTCTTAATTTTAGGATCCTGAGGTATCTATATGATGCATCCCTTACGTCACTAGTGAAAAATGACTATCAACCTGCGGTTCGTCCGCGAAAACTTGAAACGTTGGTGTAGCGGTCAAGGCGTGCATCAAATATGATCCAGTAAATGTACAGAATGTCTGTTCCTTAGTTTACTTAAATTTCATGGGAGTGCATCAATATTGATCCGGCAGTACATAATAATACTGTTAGCTGATTCAGAGTAAAAGATGATGGCTAGCAATTAGAGCTAATTAGGGGATCAACCGCCAACACAAGGGCTGAATAGCTCAGTTGGTAAAGCACTGGTCCAGAGGTCGCCGGTTCGAATCCTGCTTCAGCCAATGATTCTTTTACTCTCGTTTAGTTTATATATATATATATATATTTCTGAATTTCTGAAGATTTCCTAGTTGTCGTTTTTAAGAGAGATGGAAATGTTATCTTTCAATGTTTAACGCTTAATAATAATTTACATTTATAACGCGCCTTTTCTTGAGGTTACAAAGCGCAAAAAGATATGAAAAATAAAACCACCCAAAAGAAATGGAGCAATTACGGAGGAACCAATATTATGGGTAAAGATAACTTTTTAACATGGATTTAAAAACCTTGACACTGGTGGCATTCCTGATTGACATGGGTAGTCTGTTCCACAGGCTTGTGGCCATTCTTAAATCATATGGTAGCGTATCAGCAGAATCAGATATTACATCGACAAAAATACTTGTCATGCAGCGGTCAGAGCATTAGTTATGTCCAGACTTGAGTACTGCAATTCCCTGCTCAATGGCATTACAGCCAATAATCTCAATCGTCTGAGTCTGCAGAATAAAGCAGCATGCCTAAATACACACATACATCCCCTCTAATTAATGAGTTTCACTGGCTTTGGATTCCTCAGCGCATTCAATTCAAAACTCTTATCTGTCCAAAAGCATCTTAATACTCACTTATTTGTTTAATATTATTTGTTCTTCTCGTTATTATATGTTCTTCGTTGCTTTGTATTGTAAGCGCTTTGTAACCCTGGGAAAAGGTGCTATATCAAATGGTGCTTTTGTAATATGTCTTACGTCTAGATGTATTCCTGTAGAGTTAGACTCCACCTTACAAGTCTGTGATTTCTATTTTCATCTTATGATTGAAAGTCAACACTTATAAAATTTGCAATGATAATAGCAATGCAAGACACTCTTTCGCAACTGTAGAGTACTTTTTATGATGTTTGTGAAACTTCTTAGAAAAATAGCATACAGGGTGATCTACAGCATTTTCATCTGCCTGTATGAAAACTCAACCACAGCCAACACCACTGGTATCGACCGCCAACTTGAATTGTTTCTGAAAGTCTGGCGCAATCAAAACTGGCGCATTTATCAAGATAGACTTTACTCCATCAAATGCTTCCTGACATTGCTCTGGCCATTCAAACTGCATTTTCTTCAGAAGGTTGGTCAGCAGACATGCAATTTCTGAGAAATTTGGACAGTATTTTCTGTAATACCCGACCATACCTAAGAATCTCATGAGATTCTCTTTTGCTCTGTGGTGTAGGGAATTTCTTAATTGGTTCAACTTTTGCTGTGATTGGCCTATGTTGCTCTTCTCCTACAACATGCCCTAAGTATGTGACATTTGCATGGCAAAATGTTCACCAAATTCACAGTCAAACCTGTCTGAGATAATTTCTCAAACAATTGAAGGAGCTGTCTCATGTGTTCTTCCCATGTCTGGCTGTACATATGGAGGTCGTCCGCATAGGTTTCACAATTTTTTTATGTCTGCGACTTCTCTGTTCACTAATCTTTGGAATGTTGCGGCAGAAGTTTTGATATTGTATTTGTACAGGCCGTCGGGTGTACAAAAGGCAAAAATTTCTTTTGGCACGGTAAGTGAGGGAACTTTCCAATACCCCCTTAACAAATTAATCAAATTTGCTAACAAATGGGGCATTTCCAACTCTATGCATGCAATCATCAATCCGCGGAATCGGAAATGAGAGTTTGACTTTCCGATAATCTGTGACAAAGCAAAGCGAATCATCCGGTTTGGGAATCAGAATACATGGGGAGTTCCATTTACTACATTCCTCCTGCTCAATATGTCATTGTCTAATATGTAATTCACCTCATTTCTGATATGTTGCAGCTTGATTGATCACCCTATAAGATGTTGTTTGATCTGCTCTGAATCGCCTCTCATGTTGAATTTATGACATGCAGCGAAAACGAAGTTGAAGAAATAAACGTTATTGCGTTTTTGCGCGTGTCTGAAACCATGCGAAGTTGAATGTGGATACCAATGCTGATAAAAGTTTGAAATTGCCTAGAAAAACCTATAATGTTAACTTTTACTGATATTCGTTATACTGATCGGGTAGATAATCTATACCACCTGATCATTATAAAACAGAGATTTATTTCACATGAGTAATGAACTTACTCTTTAGTTTTTTAATGTAAAACATTCAGTTGCCCACCATAAAAGGAGAAAATCCGCTATGCAGATCAGGATTAAAACGACGATGGTGCGTTTTCCAAATGTTGAGTAGCGTAACAAGGTTCTGAATTGATCTGTTAAGGAAACAAAAATACAATAATAATTTTTTTAATACAATTATATCGTTACGGAGGTTGTGACATATTTGGACTAGGTCGCAATTTTTACAAGATTTAACGGGTAAGGGGAACGGGTTGGCGCACCGTATCTTCTTTCCCTCGCTTTCATCAAGGAGGTCACGGGTTCGATCCCCGGTAGGGGCTCGTTCTCGGTGGCTTTGTGTGAACTTGGTTCTCGATCCATACTCATTCCCGCAAGGTTTCTCCGTGGACTACTAAAACTCCGGTTTCCTCCTACTTCCACACACACACACACACACACAACACACACACACACACAACACACACACACACACACACCACACACACACACACAACACACACAATGCAAACATTTGAAGTTAATTCATAAGATCATTAGTACAGTTAGACCAGACAGGGCCGGCCAATAGTTAAAATGTGGCATGACAATTGAATTTGCAAGCATAACCAGTGTATCTTTTGGAATATAATATTTAAGTTTTCTAATAACACAACAACGCTTAGAAATACATGCTGAAATATGGATTGATATGATCAGACATAACATCAAAGGATAAAAAATTAACCCCAAGATATTTTAAACTGGTCACCCCTTTCAATAGTATCATTATTACAGTGCAGAGAAACATAATGAACTTTCTTGAGAATATGAGTGTTTCAAACCAAACTTGTTTTCTTGGCATTCAAAGTGTTTATCACATCAACCCATTTAGAAAGTTTGATTAAGTTTGACTGCAGTTCAAATTCAAGAGTGTGTGGGTTGTCTGAAGTACAGAGAAGTGTTGTATCACAAGCATACATAGTGACATTTACAGTTAACAACTATTTGAAAGACTATTGACAAAAATAATAAACAGAAGAGGACCAAGTATAGAGCCTTGTGGAATTCCATTGTTGATATGTTTGAAGTCAGAAAGGGTAGAATTAATGTTGACTGAATTCTGTCACTGAGAGAGGATCGAAACTACTTCGGTGCAGAACCAGTAATACCATTTTGTGAAAGTTTATCAATGAGAAGAGAATGATTACCACAGTCAAAAGCCTTTCTGAGGTCAAGGAAAATTACTCCTGTTTCACAACCTTCATCCATATTTTTCAAAATAAATCTTGTACATCAAACAAAGTAGTGGCTGTGGAATGATTGGCACGAAAGCCTGATTCGTTATCAGAAAGAAGTCCATTGGAAACAAGGTACGAATAATAATTATACAATTAATTGTGAACAGCTCTTTCGATGATTTTAGAAATAAGTGGCAGAACGGAAATAGGTCGATAGTTTCCCACATCTGACTTATCACCAGTCTTAAATATAGGAGTAACATGGAAAATGAATTGACACGCATGAAGTGTAATACACTAATATAAACTATATAATGTACATAAAACACCTTAAAGAATGGCATTTTTAAACATGCATTCATGCATTCATAATTCTACAGGACATGAGTTTCAAGTTTGTTTCATGCCTTGGCACCTATATAATCAGATAATAGAAGGAACGCTTACCTTGAGTATTGTTCCAAAGGGGAACAACAAGAGTTTTGGAACTTTGACTACCAGTACATTTATTATTTGTATGCTCAACAAAAGAAAACTTGGAACTCAAATAAGGTGGGGCAGAACTGTTGAGACATTAAGACAAGAATAACAAGATGTTTTTCCCACCTTTATCAAGTTTACACCAGTTTAGGGAATGCATTAGGTCAGCAATAGGAGTTCTGATATCAGCACTAAGTAATATTCTAGCAAGTCTATTATGAAGTATTTTGAAGTGAATTAGATACATTAGCATTACAGTTTGACCATACAGCACTACAGTAATCGAAGTGTGGAATAACAAGTGCATTGGCAAGCATACTCAATTTTTTTTTGGGGGGGGGCAGATAATACTTAACTCTACGAATAATGCCAATGCATTTGGAAATCTTTTTTGATATATATAAAAGTTACATGATCATTCCAACTTAATTGTTGGTCGAATACGTGTTGTATTTAAATGAATACTTAAATGAATCGACCTTATCCATAACATTATTTGCGTATGAAAGAGATATATCATCAAATTTCCTCACAATATGATTTGAGCCAAAAATCGTAAATGACATCGCCGGATAAGGAATGAAGGACACCCCCTATAGTTTTCATGTGAACGGATGAACTTGAAATGTTTTGCATCATAAAGCGACTTGCTCAAAGTTTACCTTTTGCTGGTTTTCAAAAATCCCACTTTACATAAATTCCCAAAAAGTCGGTTTTATGTAAAGTTATAATACAGGCTTCCAACCACAATGCCGCTTTGCAAGGATGTGTGCAATATTATTTAGCAACATATATATGAGTGGCATTCTGGTTCTTGGGGGGGGGGACCTAATTTTGGCATTTTTGTTTTCTGGGGGGCCATAACACTAAATGGAATTGTCAAAAACAATAACAACCTATTACATACAAACCATACCACATCGCTATGCGGTAAGGCATGCTAATCTACCAAGGGCTCAGTTCAGTAGCCTTGGATGAGCACATGTTAACAACAGCTGACCATGCATGTCCTGGGTATCATCAATCATACTAAAATACAGGGGATGTATTTGCTCAATACAATGGTGAATGAAAGCTATTGACTGCGCCTTGGGAATTGTGATTTTATTCGCTCTTAGTGATAGTTAACTTGTTCATGATATAAATAGCACGGTCATGTGCCATTGTGTTGTATTCCAGAGTCTGCTTGGTGTGAAGACGGTTATATAATCCAAATCTTAGCAGCATAAGCTAATAGGTATTTGGGTATTGTTTTAAGGGCTGCCTCATGACGCCTCTTTGTAGCTTATGAAGGACAAAATGTCCATCTCTATAACAAAGGGCAGCTATGCAACATCTTCCTGATTCTTCATAGTAATAAATGGTAAATGAAATGGAGGCATGCTCTAAGCTTTGCTTTTTCCAGAGAGCATACCCCTGAAGTTTCTCAAACTTTTCTAATTTTTTTCTTGATACAAGTTTGTGGATAAAAAACACCTTGCAAACATGATAAAATAGTTGTAAAACACCAACTCAAAATTGATGGTGAAATATAACTATGATGATTATAGAGGGCCTCCTTCTCTCCTTATCCGGCGATGTCCTTTCGGTTTTTTTTTAATATTGAGAGTAAGATAGGTTTAATGAAACCATTTCCTAATATCACTCATATTTTTGTTTAAAGGCTGACTCAGAGATTTCCCGAGGAGCTGGGTGCCATCACCTTTCAAACAAATTTGTTATTTGCATATACCTAATGCTTGTCATTATATTAATCACTGTGTGAAATAACTAAGCTCAAATCGAAGTCCTTCATATAGAAAATCACAACTTCCAGATCTCTACACGGCCGCCATTTTGTTATATAAGCTTTATTTTCAATGCCGCTTTCACTAGCTTAACAAGATAGTGTATTTAATAAATATCTTCACAAAAAGTGATATGTCCCCCCAATTTTGAGAAATTTGCAGACAAAAAAGCGCAAACCCTCTTTGGTCCAATCTGTATGTCCACGCGGAAGTCCCAACTGCCGCAAATGTACACTTAGGACCACAAACTGGAATTCGTTTTGATTCCAAAATTAAACCTCATACTACACTGATCTACTACACTGGAAATCCACAACAAACTACTAGACAAGTTCTCTTGTATCTATCTCCATATATGTTACTGAGTCTTATCATCATCATCATCGTCGTCGTCAATCGTCGTCGTCGTTGTCGTCATCATCATCGGGGGGGGGGGTCAGTCTTCATATACAAAGGGGTATCATCCGTGTCCCAAGAATTCACGTAAAAAGGATATTTTTTCAGGATCAGGCACGTTACGTACGTAAATGGTCTAAAAATCACTAAAATCAAGAAAAAGGGGTATATTTCTAAATGAGGACTTACGAATTTAGGTTCCATATTCATTTCAGCATAAAATAAAATTAAAAAAGTGTTCCGGAAGTCTGTACTTGCCTTCAAACCTGTGCTTTCAAATCCCTAATTTTCCAAAATTTTCCGCGCTACGAGCGGTAAAGAAACCATACACGTGAATTTTAGTACAGGTCTATTGTAGACGGGGGAATATACGGTTTGACCCCAAAAAATTGCTACAAAAGGTTTTTTAACTGATTCTGGTACTGTGACAGCTCAAGAATAACAGAAAAAAGTTATAAAAAATTGGGCTACCGGAAAGTGGTTTTTCAAGATGGCGTCCAAAATGGCCGCCAAAAATTCTTAAAATTGCTACAATTGATTTATTTATCCCCACAGAGTTGCAATTTTGGTGTCTAAACCCGTGTTTTGGGGGTCAAGGATTCTAGTTTGATCAACAAAAATATTGCAGAGTGATCAGGCAAGCTATAAATCCAAGATGGCGTCCAAAATGGCCGCCAAAAACTCTTTAACTCTTAAAAATACGTGTAATTTGCTTATTTTCACCCATGAATTGCAATTTGTGATGTCCACACCCATGTTCTTGGATGAATGATTCCACTATGGCTAACAAAACTATTTCAGATTAATCAAATAACCTGCAAATCCAAAATGGCTGCTCAAATCCTAGCATGCAGGTGATGTTTGGTGTCAAAAATTTCAATACGGCGCCCAATATTGTCGCCAAAAATTGTATTATATTACATTTTGGGTCATTTTGCAAGTTGATAGTGATGCAGGGATGTAAGAGAGCCTGAAGAGTAAAGCCTGAAGGGCCTGAAAAAGTGCGTGAATTTGGGCTAAAAGCCTCCAAAATGAGCTGAAAATAAAATTGCGGAAATTTGAGTACCGGAAGGCCTGAATTTAGGCTATTGCCTGAAAACTATATCCCTGAGTAATATGTCTCATTATGATTGGTTGGTGAAATGATTGAAAATTTGTGGCTGCATCATAATAAACATCATTGCCAACCTGAAAATGACCTAAACTGTTTTCATATTATCTTACAATGTATGTATTTCTGAGTTGCAATAACTATTTGGATATCATGGATGAAGTCCAAAAATGCAATTAGGTGGTTGGTTTGTTGGTTGATTGGTTGGTAGATTCCCTCCTTTCATTAGGAGCATTGAGACAAGTCTCGTAGTTAAACTGAAGTCGGTTGCCCAATTTCAGCAATTAAAAGTCAATATTGGCAAGACACAGCTGGCGAGACACAATAGGCAGGTCAAATGTTTGGCTGTCATAAATTGGCTAGTCAAAATTAGGCAGAGGTGTAGTCCCATTGGTTTATAAAGAGTCGTATTGGAAAAGGGTTCATACAATATATGTAGACTCTGACATAATTGGCATAAATAGTTCATACAATATATGTATACTCTGACATAATTGACATATTTCCTCTGATGCCGACTCCATGGTCAACACTTCCAACTCATCCGTGGAAGGAGATTTAGACGACTCGATACTCCAGGACGACACCGGTAATATTCGCAGTGGCCAAACATCTTCGCCCTCTCTGCCAGACCAACTTTCCGCTGAAAATTTCCGTCTTGTCAAACAACTAGCAGAGAAGTTATGTTCTCTTATCATTAACCGTGACCGGACTAGGGGTTTTCTGAACCGCAACACCCGCCTCAGAGACCAAATGATGATACCCAAGTGGATGACTCCAACGCCATCGCTTCCGTTGCTTCCCGGTTCCACTGCCTTTCCAGAAACGACACGCCAACAGTGGTCTACAACTTGCACCAGGTATGAAAAAAGCTACACAAGATAGTTACTAGGGGCCTTCCGTCAGTTCTGGATCTGATGGAGGAGAAAATTCAACGAGAGAGAGAAGCTTGCCTTGCACGTCTTCAAACTTCCATCACTGACTCAGCCCAAAAGCGAAGAGCACAACTTGTGTTTTGCAAACTTGCCAACCGCACGGAGAGGAACATACAATTTCTTCAAACAAACCGCCGGGGTAGGACCCCCTCCTTCAATCACATCAGCAAAAGTACTAGAAAATAGTGCTTCTTCAACAACCCTTCCAATGGTCCTTTTAAAGACCAACCTATCTTCCAAAAAGAGAGTTGTTATGTGTGCCACTATATTGAATTTTCTTCTCTTATAATATTTATGCCTCATATTTCATGTTCCCTCCATTTTCTTTCACTTCCAAATCTCCAAATCTATAATGATTCATACACAATTTCTATAGAAAATAGTTTTAATCTCTGACTCTCCACTTTAATCAATTCCATAGCGCTCTTATTTTAATATTTTACTTCGAGTCAGACTCTTAATCCTTTAATACAGACTGCCCCCCCCAAAAAAACTACACAATCAAAGATTATTGTGTTTTACCAAAATCTTAAGTTCACCTCAACTGGACTTTAACTGATTCTCCTTTAGGAGAGAGAGTTGCAGCTTTCATGATATTTTTAGTTGGTGTAATTTGGGGTTCTGGTTCAGGAGTTATGGCTAATTATCTGAGACAGTTGAAAAACCTGTTGGGCCAATTTCGGCTATCCTGATATCAACAAAGTTGTCATTGAAAATTAACTTCAAGACATTCTTTATTGAAAATTAAAATAAAAAATAGGTATAAAGGTATAAAGTGCTGCTTCTTGTGATAGATCATAATTTATAACTTTATATTTTTGCAATTGCTAATAAATACATGTAGCATTGGGAAATTAAATTCCAAACAGTCTTGTTGTCTCAGCCTTACTCTTGTTGAAAGTAAACAGAGACATTTGAACACCAACTATCCTTTCCTTTATTGCTCTTTGTTGAACACTGCTTTCTTCATTATGTTCCTCCCTGGCATCTTACAGGCAGTGTGGAATAGGGGAAGGGTGAATTGTCCCTCCACATTAGAGCGTTGTCCACACATTTGTCCCTCAAACAGACGTAGCGCTGGTTCACATAGTTCAGCGGGGGGGTAGTCCAATTACCCACTTTCCATGAATTAGATTATTGTCCACGTGGAATGAGTCCCTCAATAGCCAACCAACATAATTCTTCTTTTTTGTTTCTTTGTTGTTTTTTTGTTTGGTGCTTCACTGAAAAAGAATGTATTGGTTAGTTCAATGCATGATATACATTCACTCTGATCTGCATACAATTCCTTTGTTTGAAAAAATTGGTTAAATCCACATGCATGTACAACCTTATACCTTTGTTCCTTGCAACCTTCAGGAAACCGGCAAGATGGTATTTTATCCTGTGATGTTCAACGAGACAATATCTCCGCTTACGGGGTCCATCAAATGGATGGAATAAAAGCCGAGAGTAGCTAGGAACTTGTCTAATAGATAAAGTCAAAAGATCTAACAGAATGCTACAGTGTATATTATTTGATAATTTTTAATGATATTTTTTTTTTTTAAAATTAGGTTAAAAACGCGTGTTTTTTTGTTTTTTAAATTTGCTATTTTATCAAATTAATCTTAATTATCTCCAATCTTTCATTTTGCACGCTTCATACATACATTGCCATTTCATATTTCTTTCAACATAATGGAGATGCTTTATCAAATATTTTCAACACTAGCAATTACTTATGTGGTAGCTTTTATTTGCGATATAAATGTTCACTTTTCTCAAAATTTAATCTATTTTACATTGTCACACAATTCCGCGAAACCGAGACAATCTCGCAAATTTAATCACATTTAATATTATATATGCTGATTTCACCCGGATCCAAACGCTGTCCACAAAATCATTTAGCACCAATCAAAACGCTCCATCACAGTAGCTCTAGATGATTGTCTAGTGGGTTCACGAAGCACTGTGCACGGGCAGGCACACTAGGATTCCACGACCGTGCTTGGGATCCCGCTCGCCAATTTCACGCGTCAACCTAATCACGTTGCGTAGTTGCCGCCACCGGGCTCCTGAGTATCATTGGCCATATTTTTTTCTTAATAGTCCACGCTAGGATCTACGATTCAGGTATGATCCGCCGGGTACAATACCCGTTATGGGGCCAAATATATTTGTACTTCTGCGTTCGGACTTTGAGTGTTAATTACATGGAGCAATATATTTGCCAAATAGCATCAATAAGATCTATCTCCCCTCGCAATGCGACAAAGTTTTGTACTAACCCTAGATGCTGCGAATCAGGTGAAAAGAGGGCCGTAGATTTACTAAACAGGGACCGGCAATAATAACATTTGCACATCATAGCTAAATGATCATGGGATGTAGTTCACGGAAAACACGCTGATGACAAAAATTAAAAGGATGGGCAATTGCATAAACCAGCATTTTGCAAAATGGTCGCATTTTAAAGGTAATAGCTACTACTATGGTGACCAAGTGTCGGAATGTATGTTGTCTGGGTCAAGAGGTTCATATACAATCTGCCAGAAAACTGTCTGAGTCATGGAAATGTGTATACACGGCTATTTTTTGCAAAGGATGCGAATCTCGTCAAAGACACCGATATGTCTATTCTATACCTAGAAGATGATTGTGGTTTATCAATGAGTGTTTCGCGTCAAGGAGTCAATATAGGACATTCTAAAAACTGTAGAGCTGAATATAAAGGATGTTTTGCAGGTGTCACTTTTTCAAAGATAGCCAAATATTTTAAACAAGTACCAAAAAAAAAACCAAAAAAAAATAACCCCATGAGTGTTATTAGCAATGTCAGGCTTAAGCGGCCAAAGTGAGCGAAATATATTCAACCAGATGAGGAAATTATATAGCAACACAGGATCCTCGGTATCTCCTCCTTAGAACTCCATGAACTGCGCTTTATGCCCCCTATGAACGAAAACACCAAACTTGACTACCATAGGGTGCACGTGACCATGACCATTAATTGTTCGAAATTCGGGCCATTTTACTCGTAAGACATATCTGGAAACAAACAAATCGTGGTTTCTATTAAAATAATGCCGCCTAGGGATTATCAAAACTGTGAACATCTGTCCAACGCCGATATATCGGTCAGAAAGAGGATTAACACATCAAGAACTCACGAGCCTCCCTCCACCAACACTTTTTCAAGAGCTTTACGTTGATCACATGAAGTGTTCATCTTGCAGGAGCCAGATAAGAAAAAGTTAGCATTCTCAACCACCTCCCCAGAGATCCCATGAAACAATAGCAATGGAGCAAGGTTTGGGGGATACAACAGCTTTGTGAGCATATACTGTAGCGGTAAGCATAAAAAGCGTGTCCAAAACTCTTGTTGAAATGAGCCTGAAGACAAGAACTCCAGCGCAGAATATGATGTCCTCACTTCGCCAACAAAGAAATGGACTTGGAGATGCTACCCTAGAGAAAGAAGAAGACTACTGCCTTTGCCTCAACGACAACGTCATGCAAAGCCAGAGAACAAAACTGAAGTCTGCAGCCAACGAAGCACCGTACTAAATCCACCAGCAACTCCAAACAGAAACTTGCTGCTGCTAAGGCTGCACTTGATGAAGCTTACAAGTGGTCTTGAGGAGCATGTTAAGTCCAGGCTGAAGCACTGACGCCCTACATCTTGAAAACAAGCATGCGTGACTGGGAGGCCTTGAGGGAGCTGACCGATAAGAGGCTACCCCACCTATAAGAATCAAAGGTGAAACACTGCAAGAGCGCCTTGACACTGGTTCAGCACTTTAGTTCTACTTGGGCAAGCCAGTTCAGACTAACACTAACCTTTATGAACATTTCTTACAATCACCAAGCTAGCAGACACCTTCCCATCCAGCCTGGACCTTTCACTATGAGGAGCGTCAGATCTGCCTGAAGAACTGAAGAAACACCAAGGACACCTGGTCCCGGACACATTCCTGCAGTGTCGGGAAGAATCCACATCCAGATCAATGTTAGACATTTTGTAATAACACCTACATGGAAACAAACCAGCGACTTTTCAACACATCATAATTCCACTACCAAAGAAAGGCGACCTCCAAACCACCCAAACGACAGAAGAATTACACTGTCACCACTGGCCTCTAAGATACACATCTCAATGATGCTCAACAGAATCACTCCTCACATAGATCCCATTATCAGACGGAACCAGAAAGGTGCGACAAAGCCCGATCAACAACTACCTCAGATACTTGCACTCAGAAGGATCATAGAAGAGTTGGAAATTTCCAAGAGCAAGCTCCATTGGTCATAGACTTTTCCAAGCTTTTGACAGTGTCAACACTTACAGGGATGTAATGCTGCCTATTCTCGCCATAGTGTCCCAGATGAGACTGAAAGCAATTGCAATCTGTATGAACCTAGCGTTGTGCAGACCATGGATGGGCCCACAAAGGAGTTCCTAACACTAAATGAACCTCAAGGAGTACCTCTTGCTCCCATCTCTTGTAGTCGTGGTTGATTACATCTAGACAGAGTCTTGACATCTGAACGACAAAGGACTCCCTATCAAACCCAAGCGTTCCAGACGTTACATGGGTCAGCATCTCACAGAACCTTGATAGCGCAGATGATCTAGCTCTAACAGCTGATCTGAAGATGTGGTGCACAACTCTACTAACAATCACTACGCAGAATGCTGCCAGACAAAGTAGGCCTACATCTACAATGCCAAGGAAGGACTGAAATTAGATGACTGTCAATGAGGAAGACGAACACAGCACGCAGATGGTAGCCAACTCAAACAGGTCAAGGACTTCAAGTATCCTGGGTCATATGTTGCCGACAGCAAGGGAAAGACTTCCTGTCCACGCAAAGGACAAGCTGGAATGCTGCAATAAACACACCACTTATGGCAATATGGTGTCTACAATTTCAACCAAGATGAAATGCTTAGAGCCTGTGTAGAGAGATCCTGTTATATGGATCGAGACCTGGACCATGAAGAAGAGCGACAGATAGGACTGGATGGCACCTACACAAGCTTCTTATGCGAGATACAAAACATATCCTGGCGTGAGCACAAGACAACAAGCACGATATTATGGGGGGGAAGGGGGAATCCCTCAAATCATCTTATGTTGCCAACGCCGTGCACGATTGCGGGCACTGTCATCGTGCGATGACCAAGATCTCAGACGTAAAGTTGGAAGTACCATGCCCAAACAGGGTCGTCGCCCTTTAACTAAATTGATGTGATGCTCGAGACATCAGCAGGATCTTGGCAACATCCCAACCTTAATGACAAACAGGACATTGGCGCTAATGGTGAACAGCATCTGGCTGCGGCCGTTGATAGATAGATATCCAAATTCCCATCTAATCAAGATATAGTTTGGGTGAATTAACATTAGAGTAGTTAAGGGTCACATTTTGGGGGTCACAATGGTAGTCCATGAATAACATTGACTCACGACTCATCTGACAGTTTTAAGAATATGGCTGGTCGAAATCCTTGACTATAAAAACTCCACTTGTCACCCAAAATCGTATCCTAGGTGATGGATAGCATGGGGTATAGGATTTGCCTTTTTATGTGACCATTTTGGGCAAATAGTGACGTATAAAAACTTCATTACTTTTATATGACCCTGGACGTTTTAAATCGTTTTATCGAAACTCCGTGACCAGAAAATTTTTAATTTTACACCACAATCAATCTCAGGGGCTATATAATAAGAAAGTAAGGTTGTGCAAGAAAGTCAGCCATCTGGAAAAATACCGGCAATGAACATTTTGATAGTTTTGGTAATAGTTCATTGAACTCCTGACCCAGAAAAAAAATTTGTTACACAAAATTGTCTTCTTAGGTGTTCATGGCTTTAAAAATGGTGGATTACAATTTGAAATGGCGTGTAGCAAATTGCCACCCAGCTGTTTAAGTTGTCCATCCTACCTGGATTCAGGAACTACACGATACCAACGGATGCAATGTAGATATGACGAACAAGAGTGGGTTATTATTCCGGCACCTCCGGTAGCACTTCTAAAATGGTTGGTGCTGCAACACTTACCTTCATCATGTTAAAACCATGTCTGAAACAAATGCAAGTTAATGAAAATAAGGTTAAGTATTTGTGTTTCATATTTATAAAACATAGTAACAACTAATGTAGAGTTCTATTATTGGTATAAAGAAAACAATTAGGAAAAATTTACAAATGGCAGCCATTGAAATTCAAGATGGATGCGCACTTGATAGGTGTTAAGTGCGTTTCATTGGTTTTTTTTGACCTCACAAAATAGGTGATAGACACCAAAATTATAGCTCTATGATAAGAAATAAGTGGTTATAGCAATTATTATGGCTCGCCATCTTGAACAAAAATCTAATTTCGGGCGAGCCCAATTTTTATAATTTGTTTTTCTGTTGTTCAAGAAGGAGTCTAGAAGTCTAGTAGGACTCAAATCCGCTGGAAAACCTTTGTTGCAATTATTTTTGTGACGTAACCACCTTTATTTTCAATATATTCCCCGTCATTGGTTTGGGAAATGACACGACTCCTTTGGTGATTGCTGAGATGTCACTATACCAAAAATTGTGCTATTAACTCTCAAAAACAGGTTTGGAATTTTTTTCAGACATGTATGCTATTAATTTGAAATTTTCTTACACTCTATGAATCAGTGAAAATCTTAGTTATTCTCTGTACAATGCACCAAAATTAAGAATTGCTTTCTTCATGGTTGAGTGACAATCCTTTGAATACTGGTAGGTCTGAAGAGGGAAGTGCCAAATTCAGTACCTGTACTCAAATTAGTGTGGCTGAAAATTAAGAGGATTAGGTTAAACGCAATGTGATGAGTTTGCTGCTGGCAGGCTACTGAAGATTTTTAACCCTTTCATTCTCAAGTTACTCATTGACGATCCTAGCATGATACGGACGGGCATTAGTATCGTCTCGGAGTACACATATCGTCCCAGATTGAGGACATAAGAGATGGCAACGGCCTTAGAATATTGTCCGCGAAAACGACAACATTGTTGCCTTCAATAACAAGAAGTCTTGTCTTTCCAGTTATCAGGGCTGCCTCCACCAAAAGCTGTCGCTCTTCCAATGCAACAGACAGGCAAAACTTCACTACGTCTCTTCCAAACTTTAACTCTACCATCCAACTTCCGAAAACAAAATTTGCCTTCATCTGAAAACATGAATTTCTGTCACCACGTTTAAATTCAACTACCGGTGTTGTCGACACCACCTTAACCGGGCCTGATGATGAAGGGCTATAATTGCTGGCTTCTGGTCCATTGAATAAGACGGCCGACTCATGGTTGTGGGTTCGAGCCCCGCTGTGGCCAATGTGTTGTGCACTTGGGCAAGGCACTTTACCTTACTTGCTTGGTCGACCCAAGCGATATTCGGGTAGCTGTTAGGGGGAATATTACAATCTAAGTGCTGATAGGATTGTGCGCTTGGCCGGCTGCCGACCTAGGTGAAGCGAAATGATTGTGACGATTTCCTGATGGCAGCGTAATAATAATTGGCAACAGCGCTTTGCCTACTTGTGTAAAAGGCGCTATACAAATCTCATTATTAGTATTATTATTATTATTATTATTATTCTTACCACGTTAGCATGCTCTCAGATTGGACTTGTGTCAATACTGCCCCACAAACCGTGCCTGTAAATTTCTGGAAGACAATCTCCAATTCCGAAGAGCAGAGAGTAATAAACCTGTCTTTCTGGGGTGTCGCGATGTCGTCGCCCGGGGACAACCGCTTCTGGGTCTCACCTTTCCCATTACCAGTTTGCACGGAATTTTGTTTTCCATTTTGATACAGCACTAGGGTTTACCCCAACATTGGCTACAACTTGATTCTAGGATATGCCAGCTTCAATCTGATACTCGTGGCATGATGAGATACTGAATGACCACTCTTTGACATTTTCCTATTCAAAGACAAGGGTTCAAAGCAAACCTAATCATCTTAAGCTGTGTAACCTTGTGTAAACTCTTAAACTGAGGTATTGAAATTTGTGCACTTTCTTTTTCAGATCTACCAGTATTCAAATGAGTGTCACTCAACCATGAAGAAATCAATTCTTATGATTTTGGTGTCATTGTACAGAGGAATACCTGAGCTTTGCACTGATATGCAAAAGAGTGTAATAAAATTTTCAATTAAATGAGAAATACATGTCTGAAAAAAATTCCATACTTTTTTTGAGGAGTTTATATCACTTACCCATGATACGGGCAATGTTTTAAATATTATTATCAATTAATACTCATAATTTATTTAAATGTTCAGTCAATTCTATAGGTTTATAATTTTCTTAAAATAACGTTTGGGACATAATTTGGGTGCATAATTGCGCGGAAAAAATTGCATAATTTTCAGGGAAAATGCCGATTTATCGCTGCGCTGCAAATGCGGAAATAAGTGCCGAAAACAACGTTCTCTACATTCGAATCCGGATCCTATAGACCAATAGAAAATGTCTTGAAAACTAAATACCCCAATGAACATCTTTAATTTTATGATTAGTTATATAAATAAACATGCATGAACTATATATTTTACTGTTTATACCGTCGATCATTGGCCCATATGCATTTTAACCACTTACAAATATCAAATTGTTTTTATCAAATTTGCATGAAAAAATGTGTTTGGGAGAGCAAACATTGCTTGGTATGGGTTCCGCGCTTCGCGCGAGAGAGAGCGGCACCCCCTCCCGCGCCACTTACTATATGAATTCTCTGTGACACTTTAACCCATCAAGTCTGTTTTACTTTTTATAAGCCCATTTTTCATACCTATATTTTGCTATAGTGAATCACTTACAAATTTCAAATATTTCTATCAAATTCGCATGAAAATGTGCGTTTGGACAGTGAAGATTGCAAGGGACCCCCCTCCCTCTTGCATGTAGCGCAATGGCCGCTCAGCATCCATATCGTCGACTTTTATCGACTAGTCGTGCCGCCGTCTTGAGAATTGTTGGATACGCCACTGGCTCAAAATGCATTTCCCCTTTTAAATACCTTTCCTCGGATATATCCTGGCTGAAATATTAACTTTCCCCAGATATTCTCTGAATTACACCAATCTCAGACAAGTCTCTCTGGTGTGCAAAAATACACTGAAAGACAAATACTTGTTTAGTGTATGCAAATTGCACTACTGATACTTGTTTAGGGGCGCAAATTCACTTGTTTAGGGTAGCTAATCGCGCTTCTGATACGTGTTTAGGGGTGAAAAACTCAAGCTTCCAAAATACGTATTTAGGGTGCTTTTTGTGATTGCTTGGACACGGATGATACCCCTTGTCACTGAGAAGTGGCCCCCGGGTCATCATCACGAAAGTCACGAGGGGGACCTCGTCTATGGCAAGCCAATAGGGTCATTACGTATAGCGGCAACGCGTTGCTTTCGGAAGCAACGCGTTGCTTATGAAAAAGGAAACGGCGTTGCTTAGTCAGCAATAGCAGTCCCCCAAATTTTATCCAAACGCGTGCTTTGCAAAGCCAAAAGGGTCATTACGTATTGCGGCAACGTCATTACGTATTGCTTTTGAAAGCAACGAGTTGCTTTGTCAAGCAAAAGTGGCTAAAATTTACCTCCTATTGGCACTAACAACGCGTTCTTTTCATTAGCAACGCGTTGCCGCAATACTAATGACCCTCTATTGGCTTTGCAAAGCAACGCCTTGATAAAAGCTTACTCCTATTGGCTGACACGCAAACGCCGTTGCTTTTCATAAGCAACCGCGTTGCTTTTCGAAGCAACGTGTTGTGAGCATTACGTATGACAACTTTTGGCTTGCCATCCTCAACTCATCGCTAGTGTTTGAGAAGCCCTTGTGTTGCATCGATCTTCTTTTTTGCGTATTGACAAGCCATTGGTATGGCTTATGGTGGTGTCAATCATTAAAATAATGAATCGAAGGGTGGTCGATGATAGATCCCCATCATGGAACACCTGCATTGTGATTTAATTCTTACGACTGGATGGGTTTTGCCTTTTCAGGGACAACCCTCCGTCAAACTGTATGTTTGGGCTTCCAGCCCATGAAAACTAAACTGCTGTTTCTGGAGAGCTATAGTGGTGTAGCAGATTTCCACATGGCTTTGTTGATGACCATGGCTAAATACTACATCTCTTGTAACCATTTTTCCTGGTATTGATCATAATTATATAGCGATTGTGTTTATGACAGTCCGGCATCGAATATTAAATTAATGGTGCATCAAACCAATCAACTAACTTGTCTCAGAACACTACAATGAATGTCAAAAACGAAAACACGTTACTGAAAGTCAAAGATCGTCTTTGAATTTGATTCTCAGATTCAAAAAGCAATTGCTGCATTGTAATTCATTTCGATTCTCCACTCCAATTTATTCCCGTTTTACAGTTGATGTCTGAGTACTACGACATGCTTGGACTTTGGACCAAGTATTTCCATGGGGTAAAGTTTGTGATATTTTAATAGGTTTGAGTGCTGAAGCGCCAACTGTATCAGAAGTACTCGAACTTTTCGTGGAGAAATGAATTTAGAATTTGCTTCACTGGTCAAAATAATTACTCGATTGGATTAATTTCTCTGCGAAAAAGCACAATGAATATGCTATACTGACTGTCCCAGTAAAAACTATACAATCAAACTAAAAATTATAAAAAATATAAACTGTGCATTTTTGCCAGATATTTTGACTTCATTTGTTAGACAAGATCCTAAGCTAAATCCTCGCTTTTATTCCATCCAATTGATGGACCCTAAGCGGAGATATTGTCAGTTGAACACAAAGGATAAATGCCACTAGGGCCAGTTTCACCCGAAGGTTCAAGAAACTAAAGGTATAAGGTGTGTAGCATCATTGTGGGATTAAACCCTTTTCAAACAAAAGAATATTGTACAGATCAGAGTGAATGTATTATCATGCATTGAACTAATCAATATATTAGTTTTCAGTGAAAGCACCAGAAATTATTATGTTGTGGCTGAAATGAGGGACGCACTCTCAGGGGACAATAATCATGAAATTCATGGAAATTTGGGGAATTTGACTGTTGAAACTAATGTAACAGTCTACAAGTCTGCTGAGGGATGGACAACGCTCTAATGTGGAGGGACAATTTACCCTTCCCCTATTCCCCACTGCCTCCAAGATGCCAGTGAGGAATATGTTGAAAAAAGCAGTGTTGAACAAAGAGCAATAAAGGAAAAGATGGTTGTGTTCAAAGGTCTCCGTTTACTTTCAACAAGGGTGTTTTTATGGTTCTACCTTCTGCTGAAACCTGGAGTAAAGCTGAGATAACCCAATTCAATGTATTTATTAGTAATTGCGACATTATAAAGTTCTAAATTATGTATATTACTCGAAGCAGCACTTTATACCTACTTTTATTTTAATTTTCAATAAAGAATGTCTTGAAGGTGATTTTCAATGGGAACTTTGTTAATATCAGGATAGCCGAAACTGGCCCAACAGGTTTTCAGATAATTAGCCATAACTCCTGAACCAGACCCCCAAATTACACCAACTAAAAATCTCATGAAAGCTGGAACACTCCTAACAAAGAATCAGTAAAACTCTAGTTGAGATGAACTTAAATTTTTGGCCAAATAAAATTAATTTTTGATTGTATATTTTTTGGGGGGACAGTCTGTACAATTATCGGGTTGTGATGTGGATGGCCAATTTATAGCCATTATGATATAAAAAGTAAATAATTTCTCAGAAAAAAAAATCAACAGTCCGGTGCTTTTTCCGCGGAAAATTAATTTAAAATAGATAATAATAATTTTATCTTGGATTTTTTAAATGGTCAGATTTTTTAAATGTTTAAATTTTATTGGATAAATCCCTCAGTTGAGAAATAGACAATTTTACAGAGACCAAATCGACAATAAAACAGCGAACAGATAGACAACAATTTTTGTGGTTATAAAAATTAAAATAATTTGTCCCCTACAGGCTGTCCCCCAAAATAGCTCTCCACTAGTAGATAAAATAAAACGATTTTTTAATGAAAAAAAAAAACAACTGAAAACAAATTGCTAATAAATCGTTAACGACGTAAAAGAACACTGCAGTATGGAAGCTTAAAGGTGCCATCCACTTGTCAAGATGACTAGATAATTTTTCTTGACATGAAGACATAATATCGCAATTTTGTAAACATTTTGTAATTGAATGTTGACATGATGAGATCGCATATCTTACCATGAAGACATCACACTTTTAGGAAGTCAACTTGGAAAGATAGTATATCTCACCATGACAACATCATATTTTAAAGTGGATTTGGCAAGATAATTAATGTGACCATGACGATATCGTATTTTAGGAAGTCAACTTGGCATTATAATTTATCTCACCATGACGACATTATATTTTAGGAAGTCAACTTGACAAGATAGATTATCTCACCATGATGACATCATATTTTAAGAAGACAACTTGGCAAGATAATATATCCCACCATGATGACATCATAATGTAGGAAGTAGGGTCAGAGGTCAAAACGTCGTTTTAATGAAAAAATACATCTCCTCCTACAGATTACTTGCAATGGACATTTGACCTGTACATGATAAGCGGTTGGATAATCGTTACTAAAGTTTATGCAACAGGTAATCAATCTGAGGTTCTTTAAGTGGCGTTGGTTCCATCGTCCTTTGGGACCCCCCTGATTACCCGGAAGTAGTATCGATTTTTGATATCAGATAAAGGCGATATTTTCCTCATTGTCGTCCTGAAATTTGAGCCCTCGAATCCATTTCATTCCCCAAGATATAAACAAAAAACCGCCGTTTTAGTGGTTAACCATTTTATTAGCACCGTATTGAATAGTGCTTTGCAACATGCTTATTGCGTTCTACCATCAAACCGCAAGTTTGTTTTCCCACGGTACTTGATGGGGTGTATTGCAAGTGCCAGGCGCTCATATCAAGTAGAGAGACAATACACTAATCGGAACAACCTCCTTTAATGTAATCATTCGTTTTCACAAACAAGTTGCTCTACATGTCTATTAAGTAGCAAGAACTCGACGTTTTGGGCTATTTTCCATTATTTTTCCTCTGCACTCCATAATTCCAAACCATAACTATTACATCCTCATAACCAGGAAAATGATATACTTTTCCACAAACGTTGGGGTAAATTTACGATTTCCCTTTATGTTAACTTCCACCCATCAACACGTGAAACATGAGAAATTTGTGATCATAATACCATCATTAACTACGTATTGTTAAAAGACGTGCCTAATATTCATAATTTATCATTTATTGCACAATTGCTTCAAAATTTGTTACAAAATAAACACACCCCAAAAGTAACTCTCCCACCCTCTGAAATTTGTCTATCAAGTTCAAACATACACGTATTATATATTATGGGAAACAAAATTAAAAAAATTTAATTTTGGGAAGCAGAGTTTATTTATGCGTATTTTGACACCTCATTTGTGGCGATCGACCGAAGCACTGTTGAAGTAAGTATGCCCACTTTTTGACCGAAAACCACCCCTGGATTTAAAGTTGCAGTTACCCTTAAAGAAGCTTAAGATGATTGCACTGATTTCAAATCTGTAAGTTGAGATGGGGTTGATTTTAGGGCGGGCTGCTGAGACCTTCACGCCGCCCTGTCCTTTGGCAAAAAGCAAACAAACATGCAAGACGGGAATTATTAATTTTGTCCAAAAATAGGACAAAAAACATCGTAAGATAAGATAGGGTCATGAAACTTGTACTATTCAAATCGAGAGCAAAAAGACAATTTTTTACCCCCGGCTAGACCAAATCACTTAATAACAGCTGTAACCCATCATAAAATTTAACAGATTTACATATAGATCAGAACATTTCCTAACGACTTAATTAAAAATCGTCCCTTGGTCACGCTTCCAAAGAAACACTTTAACTAGAGACTTATAGGGCTACCTAAATTTCATATCTACACATTACACATTTTTTTTTTGAAGAGCCCCGCAATTTTTCAAAAATTTGGAGATTTTTACACGGTTGCATTGGTAACTGGCTAGTAAACTAACTATACCTGTGAATGGTTAAAGCCGAATGTCGAGGGGTCGCAAACGAGGAATTTTGTACTAGAATACTTATTATCGGGATCCCCGATAATAATTCAACGGCTGCCTGGAAACGGCCCTTCTATGTGAAATATCCGGAATAGCGCCATGGTACGTGTCTACCTCATCCATTAGTTTTTTAATAGTTCTAATAGGCGAGGTTATTTTCTCGAGGTGGCACTATTTCATCACGGACGGACATAAACGTAGCCTTTCCAGCCCTTCTGTTAAGTCCAATCTGGGATCCATACAGGGGTGGATTTCTTTTTTCTTCTGTACCGGCCCGTCGGGCCAGTGAACTAGGAAAAGTACTGGCCCTGCAGTGAACTCACTGGCCAACACATTTTCAATGCTATGGTCATGAATTTATTGCTTGTATGCCAAACTTTTGATTTTGGCCTAAATGTCAAAATACAATATTATATATTTGGCGCCTCATTCTGATGACACTTAACTTAGGTGGAGTGTGTCGGCGCAAAGCGCCAACCTGGGCCTTGAGAACTGAATTTTTGAATAAATATGGTCTTCGGAACTGATTTTTTTTTTCAATATATGAACGTGTGGACTGCATTTGTACAGGTCAAATTAGAGGCTGTGGAGATTATGAACTGGCAAAAATTAACCATGGAACTTACTCATGGGTGCCATAATTACCCGCCCCTGCGTTTTTAAAGCTGCAGCATACACATCTCTTGCATATTGAATATTATTTATATCTAAATCAGTCTTTTGTTCTTAAATTTTCATGTTCATATTTTATATTTGTTACAATATTTATATTTACTTTGTGCAATGAGATGGAAATAACCCTGAAAACCTGGAACCTGACAAACTCTGTGAGTTTGTGGCAAAGTAGGGCAGTCCAAAGAACTTCAAAAGGCGCGAACTGGGAAATTTGAAACGACGCACAAACCTGCACCGCCATTTCATGGGCCATTTCAGATCAGTGCCCTCTCAGTATCTTTGTGTCTATTTTGTCTAACTTTTTTGCATTTATTTTACACTCAAATTTTGTTTTCCATCACCTTACATTGTAGATGTACACAGTACAAAAATATAATTGATAAATAAATGTAGACAAAATACTCTCATGTTCATAAAACATAATTATTTGCTCAGTCTTCAGTTGGTCCTTGGAGAGCGTGGCCTACGGTTAGGGTGTTGCCTTGGCGAAATTTACCATTCAAAATTCCCGGGTTCGAATTCCCGGTGGGGGCGGGCAACTTGCTGAGATTTCTTCGGGTACTACCAATTCTGGATTTGATCTGTATACCAGCTATGATTAAATACAGAATACCGCTCTACTCCATGGTTCATTGGAATTGGGCAAAATGGTCATGAAAGCATCACGTACTTCGGAGGGGCGTTAAGGCCGTCGGTCCCGGGTACATAGCGTCACAACTGTACATGTACATCGCAGTCAGGGTCGAATAAAGGTAGGGTGAAACCCCTGACTGTTCCCAATCCGACCCAGCCTCAAAGAGGGGCCATGTGGTGGGGGTGGGGGGATAGGAGCGTCCGTATCAGGATCAGCGCACATGATCAGCGGATCAGCACACTAGTGAACAAAATCCTGACACCACCAAAGCCCATTACCAATGACTGTGGATACGAGACAAGCAAGCAAACTTTGGGAGATAGCCGGAGATAACCTCGGGTCCGTTCTTTTCAAACTTGCTCTTTTGCCTCTTTTATACTAGGAACGTCTTTCTAATACTGTTTCTTGTAGACCGTTCCACTGAAAATGGGTTAAGAAAGGTTCATTCTGCTGGATTCTGCAGTTAAAATGCCGCGAAGCAGCGTGATATGCAGGCTGTTAGAAATTATGGTCGTAGTGATGAAATCCTACTTTTGCTCGTGAACAGCACTCATACACGTAGCCTGGACCTACGAGCACTCGCTTCTATGAACATAAAACGCTATGATTGACGTACCCATCTGTGTTGAGAAGTTGTGCAGTGGAGGCAGCATGAATTATATAGTGACTGATGATCTTTTAGAAAGCGAAAATGCATGAAAATATTACAAAATAAAATCTGAAGCATTTTTGAGGATATTTCACATGGAGGTAACAATGGAATTAATTACACGACCTACCAAACTTACATTTCTTGAAAATTCACGCCCGACGTGCCCGCTCAGTTGAATTCTACTGGCCCGACATGAATTTCACTGGCCGCGGGCCAGCGGCCCAGTGCTAAATCGAGCCCTGAGTAACGATTTTTGTAATGTAGAATGGGATTCCCAATTCTATTCAATCGCTTAATTTGTGATAAATACGCATTTTTTATCATTCTCGTTCGTCAGTAGATTTTTCCTAGACATTACCACCGTTAACTGTGTCAAAACTACAAATTTTGAAAATTGGTGGGCTGCTCTTCATAAAATGTGCTAATATGGCTTTACGTGCCAATGATGTCAGAAACTCGGTGGCAGCCTCCCAGTAGAAAGCAATCGCCACAAATAAGGTAACAAAGACGCGTATAAACACCGCTTCCAATTATATCCCATAATGCATAATACGAAGTATCGTTTGAACTTGACGGACAAATTTTCCTGGGTGTGGGAGTTACTTTAAGTGTGTGTGTTTATGTTGTGTGCTATGCATGCGGTATCATTTCGTTTGCATCAAATGTTCATAGTCCAAACTACAACATTTGTTGCGAACGTAATCACTATTACATTATGCGTTTATCAAAAAAACAATCGCATAGCTGGTCGCATTTGATCGCCGTATGCTGCATGGTGTATACCATGGTTTAAAAGGTCACCAAGAAATATTTTTGTTATTTCTGTTGGGTACATGTCATAATAGTTTCCTGATTTTTGGTTTTACACTCAAGTACGATCAAGGGGTGCAAGAAGACATGAACTATATCATCGTTTTCATTTGCAAGACGACTACCATCACTATATGAATATTACAGAATGCCCGGAAATAGAGTTTTACTTCGTCAAAGCCCAATAGCTCGTATCAACTGCCGGATGCATGTACATTGGAGTAAAAAACTTGTGGAACAGGAACTCTGCAGACCTTCCTAGAACTCCCATCCTCAAGTATCATCCTATTTACACTTAATAATTTACCAACAGACAGAAAGATAGATAACAAAGAACTTAGAAAGCATTGGAAAGATTGTCCCCCTGCATATCAATTGAAAACCGGTCAGGATATTGAATATCCAGGTTTATGAACATTCTAAACTGTTGCACTCATGGCCATCCAATACATCATGCCTAATCTTAAGCTTTTGATTATAGTTTGTGATCCAGTAATACGAGCAATATCCGACTATGTTCATATTAAATCTGTCATATCAAGAAATCATCCACCACCCCATCCGCAATCGATTTTGAAAACGTTACAGTCTCCTTTTGGGATTAACACAAACATTCGAGAGTAAAAACCTACCTCAACTATGATATCTTGGACCCATTTGAAAGTACCCATGCGTATTACAGAGACAGATCTTTTACATACTTCGAATGATTTTATAGAAAAGGTATTTATATCCGTTACATTCGACAACTTATCGGATTTTGACAAAATAATCTTCTTATAATAGACGGGACCATTTTAACGAAGACCTCTACTATTTTGAAAAATTGGAACAATTCTTAGATTATTCCCTTCTTTAGGCAAGCACTTTTATTTCAACATGAAAAGGGCTTTTTTTTCTGTCCAATCATTAAGGAGCATCTCGATATTGGTTGTATGAAAGCTGTAAAGGGCGACAACACCGGGAATATAGTTAGACCAACAATTTGATCACAGTATCCTGGAGAACGCGCAAATGCATGGAAAAATATTAAACACTAAAATGCTGAAGATTGTTGAGGATAATCACAGGAGGTAAAAATGGAATTTATTTACAAGACCTACCAAACTTACATTTATGAAAAGTCAACTGCCCGACGGGGCAGCTCAGTTCAATTCTTACTGGCCCGACATGAACTTTCAGTGGCCGCGGGCAAGCGGGCCAGTGCTCTAAATCGAGCCCTGAATTAGACGATTTTGTAATTAGAATGGATTCCCAATTTAATTACAAATCGCTAATTGTGATAATACGGCATTTTTAGCATTCGCGTTCGAAGGTATAGTTTCCTAGACAATTACCACCGTAACTGTGCAAAAATATCAAAATTTTGAAAATTGTGGGAGATCTTCAGAAAATGTGCTAATATCTTTAACGCCAAATGATGTCAGAAATCGGTTGGCTAGCTCCCAGTTTCGAAATCAATCGCCACAAATAAGGTAACAAAATACGCGTAAATAAACACCGCTTCCAATATATCCCATAGCATAATACGAAGTATCGTTTGAACTTGACGGAACAAATTTAATGGGCTGGGAGGTTACTTTATTGTGGGTGTTTATGTGTGTGCTATGCATGCGGTATCAGTTCGTTTGAATCAAATGTCTAGTCACAAAACTACCCATGTGTGGAGAACGTAATCACTTTACATTATGCGGTATCAAAAAACAAACCAACGCATAGCTGGTCGCATTTGATCGCCGTATGCTGCAATGGTGTATACCATGGTTAAAAATGGGCACCAAGAAATATTTTGTATTTCTGTTGGGTACATGGTCATAAATGTTGCCGTTTTGTTTTACACTCACGTTACGATCAAAGGGTGCAAGAAGACAAAATGAACTAGGATCCTGCGTTTAATTTTGCAATTTTTTGACGACTACATCACTATATGAATATTACAGATGCCCGGGGAAATATAGTTTTACCGTGTCAAAGGCAAAAATGCTCGTATCAACTGCCGGATGCATGATATGGAGTAAAAAATGTGGAACAGGAACTCTGAAGACCTTCTAGATCTCCATCCTCAGTATCTCTATTACACTTTATACTTTACCAAAGCCACGAAAGATGAGCTAAAACAAAGAACTAGAAAGCATGGAAAGATTGTCCCCCTGAATATCAATTGAACAGGTCAGGTATTGGAAATTATCCGGTTTTTATAGAACATTCTAAACTGTTGCATCATGCCATCCAATACATCATGCCTAATCTTAAGCTTTTGATTATAGTTTGTGATCCAGTAATACGAGCAATATCCGACTATGTTCATATTAAATCTGTAATATCAAGAAAATCATACACCAGCACCAGTTCCGCAATCGATTTGAAAACGTTACAGTCTCCGTTTGGAGTACACCAAACAGTCAGAGTTAAAAACTACTCAACTTGATATACGGGACAACATGTGAAAGTACCATGCGTAGAAAGAATACAGATCTAGTTAATACGTCGAATGAATTTATTAAAAAGGTATTTATATCCTACATTCGACAAATTTTATCGGATTTTGACAAGAATAATCTTCTTATAATAGAGGGGAACATTTAAAGAAGACCCATCTACTATTTGAAAAAAAGTGGAAACAATTTTAGGAATAGTGCCATTCTTTAAGGCAGGCCACTTTTATTGCAAATTGAAAAGAGGCTTTTCTGTCCAATCATTAAGGAGCATCTCGATATTGGTTGTATGAAAGCTGATAAAGGGCGACAACACCCAACAATATGTAACAGTATCCTGGAGAAAATGTACAAATTCTATAAACCATTTAATCGGCAACTCAAAGAATTAATGATCGGGAATACACATGGTCAAAACCACACAAGGAGTAACATGAGTAATCTGGAAAGAAATCATTAGTCTGTCTGGATTTACCTAGCCACATCTAAATGCTCATGTTCGAAACTCTTCCTCTCCTTCATCACACCATTCCGTCATTGATTTACGTCCTTCAACGGCTAATGTTAAAGTTCTTTTGGCCCGATCTGTTGTGTGTAGTAGTCCAAACTTCAATGGTCAAGATTAAAGGCAACAGAGATCAGACGTAGTCGCGAGAGTGTGGTTCGAAAGCAAAGTAGAAAAAAAAGCTTTTTGTTACTAATCTTTTTCTTATTTTTCTGATGCAATCAATCAATCATCAATCAATCAACAACCAATCAATCTATTAATTTTAATCATCCAAAAGCAAAAATACAGTTAACTAGAAAACAAAAGGTAAATATCCAATATACGATAGAATTAAATAAAGTGTAATTCATATAACACTGTACGTGACAATGAGTATAACACTAAGTTATGAAATGCAAGAGTGATGAATGAGTAACCTGCTTAACTCAGGGCGTGTGGGTGCAGTGACCTCTTCAAAGAAAATTACATATGATTATCACATAGGGACAAAAACATATACATGTTAAAACATTTTGTAATTTACGGAAACCTATGGCAGTGAAATTTCCAGACGTTTTCAGTAAGTTTTCTGTAAAACATAGAAGCTTTGGCAATTGCGGAACTTTTATATGATTTTTACAGACCATTTGCCTCAGATGGGAAGGTTAAACTTTGGCTATTTTAATAGAATTATCAGAATTTACTGCCAGAAATGTTTGTAAATTTCCGTAAGTTTAATTGGGAAAGGAAGTACGTATACGTGGGTCCTTAGAAGACCCCGTATTCACTAACGGAAGCGCACAGCTGTTTGAAAAAAATCTAATTTATTTATGACAAAACCAGAATAAAACAACAAAGATCGCACCTTTGTTTATTCTCTGTTCCTCCCCCTCTATTCCTCCTTGTCCTCTTTCTTCTCTTTTCCCCAACCGTTCGACTGTCTATCTTTTCCTATCTTTCTACTCCCATCCTCTTTCCTCACTTCGCTTCTCACTCTCCCACCCTTCCCGGCTCCCCGATCAAGTCGCTCCTGTTCCCATTCGGATAGCCTCCTTCTCTCTTTAACTCATCTTCCCTATTGCCCAATTTTTTTTTTGGCCTTGTTTTTCCCGTAATATCATGATTCAACAGAGTTTTTTACATTCATCTATTTCTCTTTCGTTACTTCCTGTGTCCCTCCTGTGCCTCCGCATCTTCTTCGCCCCCATTCACATTTAGCCGTGTTCACTTTCCCTTCAATTCTCTCCCTTCTCCGTTCCTCACACGGCTTCTTCTCTCCCCCTTCCCTTTCCTCCCTCTGGTTTTTTTTTTTAGTACATTACTCTTTCCCCCTCAGCTCGAAATTTTTCTCCTCCACACGTTCTTTGTCACCCGTTCCTTTTCCCCCCTCCATTTTTTTTCGTCCTTTGTTTCAGTGATTTGGCTTGTATTCTTTCTCTGTCTTTCCACTTAGCTCTACCTATTTCCTATATCCCTCTCTCTCCAATTTCGTTTCCTCTCCGTTCCCCTTTTCAGACCCCCCCAACTGCCCCCACTCTCCTGCCCCCTTCTGCCTCCCTTTTCTATCATTTTCTTTTGCGTCTTCTCCCCGCTCCCTATTCCTTCTATCACTACAGGGTTTTCTTATTCCCCCTGTCTCACCTCTCCCCCTCTTTTGGTTGTTATCTTTTTTCTCCTTTCTTCTCTCTTACTCCCCTCCGATTCCTTGTACTGTTTTCTTTTCCCCTTTGCGCCCCTTCTGCTCTCCCACTCGGACACTTTCCCCTTTCTTTCTCTCTTTCCTATTCCCCTTTTCTAGACCCTCTCCTTGACCCTTGTGCGTTTTCGGCGACAGTTTTGACAAACTGATTTGGAGATTTGTGCACTACTTACATCCTGTGTAAATTGATGAAAATTTCATTGCGGGCAATATGATTTTCATAACAATCTAGTTTAACACGTTTCTCAATGGAAATGGGCAGATAGAGGGGCTATAACATACAAAGATGACTTTGTAGGCCTATATGGAAGATTCCCGCAATGGTTTTTTTCTGATTTTTGGCCGAAGGAAGATCTTGCATGTCCCTACTTATATCGTTGTCAAATTGTGTTGCCATTGCTTGAAATGCTCTAAAATAAAAGGACAATTGCGTGGATCAAACAGCTGTGGGGGGCCTTCGAGTCTTGCCAACAAATTACAAGGGAGAACAAAGATAAACATACGTGAAGGCTAGAAGAATCGCGGTGATGCATTACAAGGGCCATTAGCCTGGCGCTACGCCACACATTTGTAACACACTCAAGTACAAAAGGTTTGAGTGATTAATATGTGGACACCTGGCAGCAACCCCTGAAACGCGATTTTTAAGGCCGACAAGTGGTGCCTTAAGAGAGGGGGCCACGACCAAGATTGTACATGGTCAAATTTGTAAATTGATCAAATCAGTTGAAAAGTATTCCCATCTTATGTGCCAAACCATAGCTTAGAACAGGTATAGTTTGTAATATGACGAGCCTAAAGTTCAAGAGGTTAGAGGCTAAAACACAGCAAAAACAATAAAAGGGTCAATTTCAGTTGTACAGGGGTCAAAACTTTAAAATTGCTCGATTTGTAACAAAGGGTGCAACTTATTGGGTGAGCTCATAGATTAAATAAGGAATAGTTTTGAGTGTCTCTAATGCTGGCTTAAGAAAGTAGGGAGGGGGGTAACAATATCAGCCCCCATTGAATGCAATGGACGTTGAACCTTCTGTGCCCCCTACTCGGAAACTAAGCATTTAGACAGTTAAAACTATCCTTATTTTAACCCTATGACTCCCCAATAATTTGCACCAGTTTTTATCCAAATCGGGGCAACTTAAAATTTGACCCCTGTACAACGAAATTGCCCTTTATTATTGATTTTTGCTGTTTTTAGCCTAAACTCTGACACTTTATGCTGTACATATTAACAAACTATACCTTTCGAATCCTTAGGTTAGAACACATAAACATGTGATTTGCCTTTCAACATGATTGTATCATTTAAAATTTGACCCCTGTACAAACTTTTGTATTTGGCCCCTCTCCTTAAAACACCATTTGCGGCACTTATAATCATGTTTCAGGTGTCCCTGTCAGTCTGTCCACATTATGTAATCCAAAACCTTTTGTACTTGAGCTGTGTTACAACTGTGTGCTAGCTCCTGGGTTAAATGGAGGGTGACATTGTTATCAAGATCAGGGCATAAAGAAAGCACCTGGGGGTCACTCAACTTGTTTTTTCAGGTAGGGAGGTGTGTCCCGAACTTGGGAACGCTTGACGGATTGTTTCTCAAAGTCATGAATGTAGGGCCATAGGAACCAAAATTGAGAAATTTGAAGGCTTGTGGACTGAAATTTGGCTAAAATATAGCTTCTTAGGCAAAAGGACCCCTCAAGCAATAACAGCACATTTTTGTGGAGTGCCCCAATTTTTCAAAATTTGATATTTTTGAAAGTTATGTTGGTAAATTGTCTGGGAAACACACTGCGAACGATAATGCTTTGAAGGCTTTGGAACTGAAGTTTGGCTTAAAATATAGCTCTTAGGCAAAAGGACCTTAAAAGACCATAACAGCACATTTTTTGTGGTGCCCCAAATTTGATATTTTTGCAAAGTTATGTTGGTAATTGTCTAGGAAACTACACGTGCGAACGAGAATGCTTGAATGCTTTGGAACTGAAATTTGTCTAAAATATAGCTTCTTAGGCAAAAGGACCCTTACAGCAATAACAATCACATTTTGTGGTAGTGCCCCGCAAATTTGATAGTTTTGCAAAGTTATGTTGGTAATTGGTCTAGGAACTACATCTGCGAACGATAATGCTCAAAAAATGCGTATTTATCATAAAATGAGCAATTTTTTTAATTAGAATTGTGATCCAAGATTGTACTTAATGGCAGAGCTGGAAATGGCTAAGTTTATGCCATCCTGATGAATAGTGAGTGCCACCTCAAGAAAGAAAATGACCGCTAACTTGACTTGCCTGAACCAATAAAACCACTAATGGATGAGCGTAAGACACGCATGGTGGCTATTTCCCAGCTATTTCATATTGGAGGCTGTTTCCCAGCAGCCATTGAATTATTATCGGAGATCTCCAGATATTAAATTATTCTAATTACAAAATTTCCTTCGTATACGACATACTTTCAAGCTTAACATTCACAGGTATAGTTGACTAGCCATACCAATGCAACAGTGTATAATCTCAAATGTTTGAAAAATTGAGGCGCTCTTCAAAAATATGTGCTTATTATGCTTTAGGGCAGCACATACCCGTTTACCCTTTGATTTGCTCAGAGATGCAACTTAAACCACTCGGTAGTGGATTTCTGTTATTATGCCCTCCTACAATGGCAATGAAGCCAGAACAGTGTTCAACCCTATGCATTGTATCCATCCCCAAGTCTGAAGATCTTCGCTTGAGCAGCAACATAGGGCAGTAGTCTAACTTTATAGTATCCAAAAGGTACAATATAATGCTTTTAAACAGAATTAGTCCAGAGCTGGACTTGAGAACCAATCAGAATGGATTCCAGGAAGGAGAACAACAGTAGGACCCATACTTGCTCTGAGAGAAGGCTAATTAAGAGGGGGAAGCCCAAAAAACCTCCAGCAATTATAACATTCATCACTTAGAAAGCAGGTGAACACAATCCATCAAGGAAGATGTTGAAGCCTACAGCCTACAGAATACAAGATTAAGTACATGCACTGGTGAGGTGTGTGAGAAACACATACGCCAAAGTTACATCTGACAGACAGTGGTGTACCGACCGGCGGCAGGGGGGGCAAGTTGCCCCCTCTAACTCGAATAAAAGGGGGACGATATGGGACAAAATATGCATTTTCATCCTCTTTTACAGAGAATTCAGCCTAAATTTGGGCAAAACTAAATAAAATTCAGCAATTCAGGACTCAATTGGAGCAAATAACGGGACGAATTACGAATTTTGCCCCCCTATCGGCGGGGACCATGGAAATTTGCCCTACTTGATTGGACTGCCGCGGTACGCCATGCTGACAGAGCAGACAGAATTGTTTGAAGTCAAGGTGACGTGCTAACGGTAACACCCTTTGACCCATACTGTTCATTATTGCCCTAGATTATGCTTTAAGAATATCCATAGAAGGAACGAAGAAACTGCTTGGATTCCATCTTGTTATATTAGAGAAGCAGAAGATAGGACAGGTGTACTACGTTCACTGACTTTGATTTTGCTGAAGGGCATTGCACTTCTGTCCAAGGAGAGCTACTACAAAGTGATGAAACTTCTTTGGCAAAAGTAGCTTGAAGTAAAACAAATTCAGGGGTAAACTGTATGCAGCAATAATACGGATGATGACAGTATTGTAATTGAAGAGTTAAAGAACTTAAGAGCCTGAATGGAGAGCACCGAAAAGGATATCAATCAGCATTAAAGCTGCAGCATGACAGCCGGCGCGAGCATGCAGCAAACCTAAAAAATTCTGGAAGAGAGTATTTTGAGAGCTTACAAAATTAGGAATCTTGCTTCAGACAGTTTCCTCTATGGGTGTGAAGGCATGGACTGTGATGCCCAAGCTTCAAAGGAGTGGATGGCTGTTAAAACACATGGTTAGGACTGTCGTAAATAATCATTGAGAGCAGTGGATAACCAAGCTGCATGGAGGGCTGCCAAGACTGAGTGATAAGATCCAGGAATGAGTCATAATATTTGCTAGACACTGCAGTAGGAGTGAGGAGATAGGATCAAAAGTCATCCACTAGAATCCGATGCATGGACATAAGAAGCCGGTGTGGCAGGAGATACGGTCCTCGGGACTCATAGTCCACCTACAAAGGTGAAGAATAGAACACTTGATTTAGTCAACTCTTCACGCAACATTAGTTTCACGCCCGAACTATGGCTCCAGGCAGACCATACCTCCTTTTACACCGGCAGACCAAAAGTGAAATACTTGGATGTCATTAAAGGCTGACTCAGAGATTACGAAATATAATTTTGTTTGTTTATTCATTATAAATAGTCAACTAGAACTCTAAAGATAGTCACCTAATATGCTCAATTCCAAAGTTTGAGATGAATCGGATTTTTCGTTTTGATGCAGTAAACATTTATGTATAGTGCAACAGTGCCATAAGATACTTCTAGTACTGTGTATAACAAAAATTCCAGATCCAGAATTTTAAAACAAGTTGTGATTTTCCATATGAAGGACTTCAATTTCAGCTTAGCTATTCGCACGATTTGTTTGAAAATTGAGGGCACCCTCCTCGGGAAATCTCTGAGTCGACCTTTAAGGAGGACACAGGACTTGAGGCGGTAGAGTTGCAAACAGCAATGCAAGACAGAACTCTATAGAGAGCTATCACAGTTCAGGGACACCCCCAAGTTGAGTAAGTCATGCGCACTGTAACATGTTGCCCCAACCCTGGTGGACCAACCGCCCTTTCTCAATGACGTAGCCTAAATGCCCTTTCTCACTAGTATCCCGCCAGCCGACATCAAACGGAGAGCAGCTATACTTCGTCTGGACTGAACTAAGGAGTGATGTCATAGCTTTCATGCAGTCTTAAACGTGCGAATCGCAGTGAGTCGCAGGTGTAATCGTGAGCGTACAAAGTCGGCGTGCGCGATACGCATGCACAATCGCTGTGCGAAAGCCATGACATCACTCCTTAGTTCAGGCCAAACGAAGTATACGCTGGCCATTGCAATAAGAGCTCAAGAGCCCAACCACCACATCCATGAAACAAAATCCTGAGAACCAGAGAAAATAGAAATTACCTTCCAGACAGCCATTTACCCAGCATGCACTTGACCTGTTGAAGACCTTGAAGCCAAACCAGTCAATAAAAGTGTGGACAACCAATGTTACTTTGGAGAGACCAGTGGCATCAGTCATCCTTATCACTGTAGTGAACCATCAGGCAACTCGCCAAGCTTTGACCTTCCCAGGCATGTGTGGACAAAGCTGGTTTTTTTTTTTTTTTTTTTTTCACAGTTCAGGGACACCCCCAAGTTGAGTAAGTCATGCGCACTGTAACATGTTGCCCCAACCCTGGTGGACCAACCGCCCTTTCTCAATGACGTAGCCTAAATGCCCTTTCTCACTAGTATCCCATAAGAAGGCTGGAGATGCTTCGTTTCAGGTGGCTGCTCCACGCTTATGGAATCGGCTCCCAATCAATGTGAGAGAAGCCATATCTGTGCCTGTTTTCAAACGTATGCTTAAAACTCACCTATTTTCATGTTAGTTATTGTTGTATTTTATGCTTAATTATTAAGTCTTCTTTCTGTAAGGCGCTGTGTTCTTTGTAGAGCGCCATATAAATGCAAATTATTATTATAATTATTATTATTATTATCCCGCCAGCCGACATCAAACGGAGAGCAGCTATACTTCGTCTGGACTGAACTAAGGAGTGATGTCATAGCTTTCATGCAGTCTTAAACGTGCGAATCGCAGTGAGTCGCAGGTGTAATCGTGAGCGTACAAAGTCGGCGTGCGCGATACGCATGCACAATCGCTGTGCGAAAGCGATGACATCACTCCTTAGTTCAGGCCAAACGAAGTATACGCTGGCCATTGCAATAAGAGCTCAAGAGCCCAACCACCACATCCATGAAACAAAATCCTGAGAACCAGAGAAAATAGAAATTACCTTCCAGACAGCCATTTACCCAGCATGCACTTGACCTGTTGAAGACCTTGAAGCCAAACCAGTCAATAAAAGTGTGGACAACCAATGTTACTTTGGAGAGACCAGTGGCATCAGTCATCCTTATCACTGTAGTGAACCATCAGGCAACTCGCCAAGCTTTGACCTTCCCAGGCATGTGTGGACAAAGCTGGTTTTTTTTTTTTTTTTTTTTTCACAGTTCAGGGACACCCCCAAGTTGAGTAAGTCATGCGCACTGTAACATGTTGCCCCAACCCTGGTGGACCAACCGCCCTTTCTCAATGACGTAGCCTAAATGCCCTTTCTCACTAGTATCCCATAAGAAGGCTGGAGATGCTTCGTTTCAGGTGGCTGCTCCACGCTTATGGAATCGGCTCCCAATCAATGTGAGAGAAGCCATATCTGTGCCTGTTTTCAAACGTATGCTTAAAACTCACCTATTTTCATGTTAGTTATTGTTGTATTTTATGCTTAATTATTAAGTCTTCTTTCTGTAAGGCGCTGTGTTCTTTGTAGAGCGCCATATAAATGCAAATTATTATTATAATTATTATTATTATTATCCCGCCAGCCGACATCAAACGGAGAGCAGCTATACTTCGTCTGGACTGAACTAAGGAGTGATGTCATAGCTTTCATGCAGTCTTAAACGTGCGAATCGCAGTGAGTCGCAGGTGTAATCGTGAGCGTACAAAGTCGGCGTGCGCGATACGCATGCACAATCGCTGTGCGAAAGCGATGACATCACTCCTTAGTTCAGGCCGAACGAAGTATACGCTGGCCATTGCAACAAGAGCTCAAGAGCCCAACCACCACATCCATGAAACAAAATCCTGAGAACCAGAGACAATAGAAATTACCTTCCAGACAGCCATTTACCCAGCATGCACTTGACCTGTTGAAGACCTTGAAGCCAAACCAGTCTATAAAAGTGTGGACAACCAATGTTACTTTGGAGAGACCAGTGGCATCAGTCATCCTTATCACTGTAGTGAACCATCAGGCAACTCGCCAAGCTTTGACCTTCCCAGGCATGTGTGGACAAAGCTGGACCGCCTGCATAGTGGTATCGCATGCTTTAAAGCCAGTCTGTTCAGATGGGGTTAGGCAAAAGTCCAGTCTGCGAGAACTGGTGCAATAGAGCAGACAACTGATCATATCACAGCCTGCCCCCCTTCACAGGCCACCAAATGGTATCTCTAATTCACAGTGCATGGTTTTGAAATTTATTGCCTTTGTTCACTCACATACGCAAGGAAGTTGGAAACTAAGCTACATGTAGCTATAAGCTGTGGACTAAGTATGATGAAGCTATGGTGCTGTACTACCTTCAGCATGATGGGGTCATTTTGTTGCTCCACCTCTATGATCTGGGGACAAAGGATTGTGGAACCATCATTGTGTTATTGTCAAGACTGAGGAGCGTCTGTAGTCATATACACACGACCCTGGATAAAGCTGTTTGCTGAACCAATCCTGTCACCACCACAACACAAGATGTACCTTAGAAGGACGAGGACAATGTGGACCCTTCCTAGGACTTGCGCTGACAGTCTTGTCTTTTAATGTTGAAGGATTCTCAACTGCTAAGCACAGTTTGTTAGGCGATAAGTGTAGCAATCTCCAGTGCGATGTCCTCTGCCTTCAAGAGATGCATCGAGGGAGCGACAACATTCGTCCCAACCATACCTGGCATGGAACTGGCTATTGAGCGTCCTCATCGGCAGTATGGTAGTGCTGTATTTGTTAAAACCAGCTTAGTTGTAGGGGCTACTTCTTGTTCAGCTGAAGATGACGTTGAAATCCTGACAGTGGAGATGACTAGTGTTGTAGTTACATCTGTTTACAAACCACCACCCAAGGTCTTTGCTTTCCATGAACACGTTCCTCGCGTGCACACCAAGCCGCAAATCATCATTGGAGACATAAACAGTCACAGCACACAGTGGGGATACAATGAAATAGACAAGGATGGTGAAGCAGTAGAAATGTGGATGATGCTAAGCTTCCTCACTCCTTTCAAAGTGCCCGCTGGAAACGTGTTTACAATCCAGAAGTGCCAGAAGTTTGTGACGGAACCCATTCCACAAAGCCAACATCGAAAAATTGGTATTAAAGTAGAAACCATCTACAGTCCCCTTCAAGAGGCGCTTCAACTACAAGAAAGCCAAATGGCAAGAAAGTGGGTACTGCAACTCTACAACCAATGCCTGGAAACACAGACTTCCAAAGATCTGGAAGAAGGCACATGTGACAGCCAGGTTGTCAACCTCATGCAATACATCGAAGACGGTTATGAGAAAGGAATGGTTATATACTGGTATGGTATTCGTTGATTTGTCAAGATGCTTAAGATACAGTCAACCACCGATACCTCTTCCACAAGATCCAGAAGCTAACAGAGGAATCCCAGTTAACAGAACTGATCGAGAGCATGCTGTCCAACAAATTCTTCTTTGTTGAGTTGGGTGCGAGGAAGAACAGATGGTGCAGACTGAAGAACAGCCTACGAGCTACCCCAAGGAAGTGTAATAGCACCACTGCTGTTCAAAATCTATACGAATGACCAACCAAGAAGTGAGGATGCAGAGAGGTTGATCTATGCAGATGATCTTGGCATTGGGGCACAAGGTGAAGACTTCACAACAGTGGAATAATGCCTCTCAAGTGTGCTAGACAAGCCGGCACCCTACTACGAAGACAACCACTTGCGCGCCAATCCATCAAAGATCCAAGTGTGTGCATTCCACCTGCGTAATAGCCAAGCCAAGCGACACTTAGTGGGCAACTGGTCTGGTACCACACTTGTAATGTAATGTAATGTAATGTATTGCAGGCATTTATAAAGCGCTCTTACTCAGTGGTATCACAGCGCTGTACAAGAAAAACAACAAAGCAAACAACAGTGAACTTAAAATAAGTGAGTCTTAAGGTTACTTTTGAACTGACTGAATGATAGCATGGCGGATGTGAAAGGGAAGATTGTTCCAGAGTTTCGGTGCAGCTGCATAAAAACATTTGTCAGAAAAACACAAATGTGTATGTGGTATGGCAAGACGTTTATTGTCAGAACTGGAACGAAGACCACTGCGGTTTGACTGATAAGGAATGATAAGGTCAGTTGGATAACAAGGAGCACTATCTGACAGGCATTTGAAAACAAAAGTAAGGGTGTTAAATTCAATTCTTTCACGCACCGGAAGCCAGTGGAGTTGGCGGAGTAGGGGAGATGTATGGTCACGCTTTTTTGACATGAAGATCACCTTAGCAGCCTTGTTTTGAAGCCTTTGAAGGCGTTTGAGTTCTTTTGCAGAGCAGTCTTGTAAGAGGGAATTAGCATAATCTAAACGAGAGGTGACGAGTGCTCGAATCGCATGGTGACAGGTGGTTTCATTGTTGTAAAGTCTGACAAGAGAAAGGTTCCAGAGATGAACACTGTGAGAATCCAGTCTACCTTGGAGTTACTCTGGACCGATGTCTTTCCTTCAAGAACCACGTCGAGAAGACAAAGGAGAAGCTCAGTTCCAGTTCCTCATACCCTGAAGTCGACTAATTTTGGCCTTATGCTACTCTGTATCAGGGTATGCAAGTCCAGTGTGGGAAAGATCATCACATGCAAGGAAGGTGGAATTAGCTCTCAATGCCAGCTGCTGCCTAGTAACAGGCTGTCATAGAGCTAGACCTACAGAGATCCTGTACACCCTCGCAGGTATATCACTTCCTGATATAAGACGTGCAGTGGTAAGTAAGAAGGAGCGTCAACGCCACCAGGAGCAGACCAAACATGGGCTGAATGGAAATGCCTTAACAGGCTAAGGTCAGGTATAGGCAGATGTAGAGCCACCCTCCTCAAATGGGAATATCAGAAGGACGCAGAATCCTGTGACTGCGGAACAGCACCTCTAACAATGGCCCATCTATTGTGCTGCCCGAAACTGGAGCACCCGTGCATAGCTGATGACCTCGCTAGTTAATAAATCGTTAAGTCGTTAATAAAAAATGCTAAGAAATGTGATGGGCATTGGCTCAAACATATTTAACAGACTCTTGTGCTGTGGACACGTTAGGAAGAAATTGTGTTGTTCCACCTGTATCTGAACATAGTGGAGTCATTTCGTTGCCCCATCTTTAGCTATATGTTGAGGACTTAGAAAATTGAACCATCATTGTGTGACTCCGCCTATGGAACCATGTTGCTTTTTCAGTCCGTGGCACAGGTGTCGTGAATTAGGAGATGGAGAGTCTCACCGTGGCCATCTGTGTATTGTATTCTCCATTTTATTGTGTGCTGCACGCATGAGCTGTTGTTTCGGCACTCTACCTAATAGTCTCACCTGTAAGGTCACAATTTATTCCGAATATGTTAACATGCAAGCTTGTGCGAATCGGTCATTGGGACGAGCGTCGCACAGGGAACGGAAGTGACAACATAAAACAAGTTAAATTTCATAATTACCTAGACGATGTTCAGAGAATTTCCCATTCAACAAGGTCCTGTGTAAAGAACAACATCACTGATGCAATGGATTTCTACATACTGTTACGTTACCAAATGGATCAGAAATACCCTTTGAACACAAATAAATGAGTCTTATGCACAAATAATTTGGTTATTTTACAGAATTTTTTAATATTAACAGAATTTGTTTTAATTTTAATCAAGTTGATTGGTTCAAGAATTTGTAATGTCCAATACAATTACAATAGTTATCACGATCAATACACAGGAAAGTCCTTAAAAAAATTATCACATTCTAGAAGTGTGCCCTGTGTTGGGGTGACTGAAGTCCAGAAATCAAAAGTGTTGCAGTTCAATGATGATCTGTCTTCCACGATAACAAATCTATGGGATTCTTATTCAGTAACCAGTCACCTTTTTGAAGAAGTCCTAAAGATAACATTGTCCAGCAGCTCAAGACGCCAGGGTTCTAAAGGTTACTTTACGTGATATTCTGCAGTGGGATACGAAATTTTCACTAATCTATCTGTTGCAAATGTCCACTTCTGGGACTACAAAATGATGCCAGCTCTTTTGGCTTCACAGGCGACAGCAGACTAAGTACATGTAGATTGTGATAGCAAAATATGTAACCATAAATCGTGGTAGTAATCATGTTCAAAACTACTAACTCTGCAGGTCAAACCTACTGGCAAAAATCTCCTTTGAGCTCAATTGATATTGCAACATACCTGGAAAATTCCCCAGCTATTTATAGTAGAGATTTTGAAAAAGGTACATAAGCATGTAAACCGCGTAGTTGGTGTTAAAGGATAGATCAGCGTGGCTTGCATTATACATACATAGATTTTCACGACATTTGTACCCGTCATTAGTTTTTGATATGTCGAAATTGTGAAATTTTCTGCAGCAGATTTTCTTTGGCTGGAATTAATGGAATACAGAATGCATTTGCCAGATTTGGATGCCTTTGTCCACCGTCACCGAGTGGAGTATTAACGGCAAAGGTGTTGTTCAGCAGTTCTTTATCCTGGTTTTAGACTTTGCAATTACCAGTCACACGTGTTGGATAGACAAAGATGGAAATGGTGGGTTCCCCAACACCACTTGGGAAAGGACAGCGGTTAGTAGGCCCTAATTCTGCTTGCTGGATGTGTTGATGGATTGTTCCCGGAGCCAAACTCAGCTTTGTCGCCAAAAACGCGTCAGGCGAGATGAACGCTAAGCATTTCCAAGAATGGATGGAGAAACAGTTATTTCTAACCTACCCAAAGAGTTCATTATCGTAATGGATAATGCAGGTTATCATAGCGTCAAAGCTGAAAAACTAACGACATCCAATAGCAAAAAATTTAGAAATGCAAGAATGGTTGAGAACCTTGAAGAGCTGACATTTGCCCATGGGATTAAGGAAATATTGTTAATTTTGATTAACTTCGCCGAAGTTAAAGGGGCATTTTGTGATCCACAGCCTCGTCCCCCCGACTTAACTCAACAAAGTTGAGATTTTTATATCATCTGAACTGTCGGGCTAAGTATAGTATGTGTGCCCAATCTGACAAGCAAATTCAATCGTCTCTG
>JAMKCH010080086.1:0-15887 GCA_023653785.1 Ophioderma brevispina
TTTTACTCGGTCGCTCAAACCATCTCCTTTATATGTGAGGTTATTTAGTCGAAAGTCCTTATTGTCCGTTCTGAAGTCGTCCGCACCAAAAGCCGTCCATATCTACAGTTTGTTCTAGTTCGCTCTGAAGTCCGTCTCCCCATCTCCACAGTTCTATTTAGCTCGCCATGTCTGAGTCTGTCTGCTCATCGCCCCAAACGTTTTCCGGCGCGTAACCCAAAATCCTAGTCAGCCGACCAAGCCAACCAATCACAATTCGCGAAGTCGGGGAATTCCCAGTTGGGGGGGGACGAAATGTTTGCGTCTTCCGGAGTGGGACATGTTTGTTGCCGCGTCCCACCACCTGTCGGCGTCTTTTCTATGAACTACGCGTACCAAATGCCACACATCATAAAAGGTAAACAGACTAGGGAATCCCGTTACACATGAAAAGATCAGGATTTAGATGCTAAATGAATAATATTTATTATACAGGTGCAACCGAGAGATTTCAAATAACAGGTCTTCCGCAAAAAATGTTAAATTCTGATTTGGGGACTGGTGTAAAGCTCTTATATCAAAAATATCCCACCTGTAAGGATTAAGCTGAGGAAAGCTGTTTCTTTGGTAAAAATTGTGAATTTTAATTCGTATAGGAGCAAACGAAAATTCGCCCATTTTTTCTATTTGAATATAAGCTAAAGAAATCGCCTTTGTTTTCATTGTTAAGGTATTTCTGTAACCAAATAAAAGGTAAGGAAATCTATTGAGTGTCTAATCGTATACATTAAAATCACTACATTATCACGAAAATAGGACATGTACTTGGAAAATCTCTCGTTGCACCTTTAACCAGCATAGCAGGTAAAAAGGTTAGTAACCACGGTAAACCTTGCTCAGAGTGGGGGGTGGGGGGTCAACTTGAACGCGCCATTTATTTGCATAGTTTTTCCTTAAAAGCTAAGAGATTGAGTCGTTTTGAAAACGCCAAATCCTTATCTTATTGCACTCAACAGTAATGCACCAAATCCACCGAGAGATACTACTGCATTTGGCCCTCTATACACATGTTAAAAATTTCCGTAAATTTAAGAACACAGATTTTCCGTAATTTACGAAATCTGTTTTTGAGAAAACAATACAATAAAAACAAAAACATAAAAATTTTAATTACGGAAATATTTCAAAAAATTTCTTCTGGCAGCAATATTTCCGGACTTTTTTTTTTTGGTTCGTAATTTTAAATTACGGAAACATTCTTAAAACACAGTTTTTCGTTACTATGAGACAATTTATGTAAAATTACTGTCCAAGTTCCGTTAATTGACAGAAATTTCTGTAAATTTACCCTAAAAATGTCTGGAAATACAGCTGCCAGAAATTTCCGTAAATGTACGGAAATTTTTTTTTACAGTGGACCGCCGGTCTACCAAAATCCGCGGCGGGAACATTTGATTATAGCAATCAATGCATGGATTACAGTAGGCCTATATAACAGAATGTGCACGTAGCAAGTCAGTGTGTGCAACCGTACCCCCGTCTCGGGACACCGACAGAGGCTACCAACTAAGTACCAGCAGGCACGGTAAATCATGATCAAATATTACCGCCCACGCCCATTACTACATAAACCTACAGGATGGGACTTATCGTTTTTGTTTCGGCAGTCGACCTCAGATATAATTAGATCCTTAACACCCAATGCATGTGGTTTGTTCAGAAGTTCGCCTCGCATTATCAGGGCACGATGTTTTTTCACATATTCAATATGGCGTCCAAAAAGTGTGGGCCCGTGTATGTTTGTAGTTGCTATGAGAAGTGGACATTTCTTAACACAGTGCTAATGCACAATTCTTATATTTTAATTTGGAACTGTTGACCTCGGTAGTGCGCGAAACAGCGTCCGCGTTGTTTATTATTGGTACGCAGGCGAAAATCAGGTGTTCGTGCCCTTCTAAATAAGGTACAGGGACGTCCTGATGGTGGCCTGGTGATTGGGCTATTAAATAAAGTTATACAGTCACTTCATCTACAAGTGGCTATATAAGATACTGTTACAGGGTGAGTCAAAACAACTTGACCCTGATTGTTCCGCCATATTATATACATATTCGAAGTGGTACTGCGGAAACTTATTTCACTTATCTTAATTTGCTGCAAATCCTTCCAATCGGTAGTAGAGGCCTCGAGCTACAGTCCCTTTCGAATCAAGAATCTGCGGTGAATAAATATCCCTGATTTTCTCCTGACACGGATTTCCTTCTCTGAACGCCGTTCATTTCATTGTGAATCGCGTGACAGAGCAAGCTAACCGACTACTTGATTCAAACGACTGTACCTCTGTCTATACCTAACGATGCGTGAAATGAGCTTTGCAGCAAATTAAGATCATAACCCAGCTCTCAGATCATACCAAATATGTTAGATATATATTACTTCCAATTCCAAATTGCGGGACATAATCAGGGTCAGTTTTTTTTCACTCCCTGTATCAGAATAAGGTAATGAACGAGAGAGCAGGACTGGGGCTAACAAGTTCAACTGGTGTTCGACTTTCATTATGTTGTAGAGTTTCTACCCGTTCGGTTACAAATCCACATCAGTCCAGCAAAGCCGCGGTGCAGGGATTACAACCAACATCAGGTCCCGCACTGCTTGCCATTTCCAAAACACGGACATTTACTTCGCATTTCCTAAAAAAATTCTATGACCGTGTAGGATTTTTTTTTGTCTAAAATGGTTCCTTTTATACCACCCGAAACCGTTCAACACAAAAACTTCTAACCGGTCACATATTTTTTGTATTAAAACCTTATAAATTAAAACCCGAATATCAACATTTCCAACACGCCTCCTAAAGGTCTGTTGAAGAGAACTCGTCATTTGAACAATGACACTCATAACATAGCTCAGGGCGGGATGTTGTTGACTGATGTGATACAAATCAATGATTGTAATCACTTTGTTAACATTTTTGAAATATAGATCCAATGACCTCTGGCATTCGTCCAAAGTCTAAATAGTGATGAAATCTAGTATAAAATGAGTGCCCTCGTCCAACGCGTCAGAAAGCGTCCAGATTGTATCTTAAAAAGTAACTTTTCTTGGGTAAAAATATAAACAAACGAGCTATGTTACGATGCAAATAGGGTAAAATGCGGTAATACACAGTACCATGCGTTATATCATGACGTCGTCCCAGGCTTTTTGGGGGAACCCATCCTAATGGGTTAAAAAATAATGCGTTGAAAAGTGAGCAGATTCCGTCATTTGTAGAGTACAACTTCTATATAATCAAAACACGCCATGCGGTTTACAAAAATGTTTTCATTTGGAACTCAGTAGCGAATAATAATTATTAAGCATTTTTAAGGCAAGAAACATTTATTAGCGCACGTACAAAGTCCAAACAATTAAGCCCAGTCATAAAAACACTTAATGAAAAAGTTTTAAGTTGCTTCTTTTAAAGTAGTTGATATTAGGTTAGCAAGCGTTTTAGGAATACAATTCTAGGGAGCAAAGTTTTGGTGTTGTGTCATTGAGTCATCCAAAGTGGTGTGAGAAGGTGGTCGAATGTTGTAGGCTAATCGACATGCAGCATATCCGAAACCTGGATCAGAAAGGTAGAGTGGGCCTCGTTATGCAATGTCTTCGCTGCAAAATTTGCAGAACACGTTCAATTGTAACAAATTTCGAACACATGCAATATGTGTTTTAGAGGTTACTCTTCTGGAAGAACACAGTCCGTTGTATTCAACGTCAGTTACAAATTAATACGTTCTGCAAGTGTTTTTGAGCACCTATAGAATATATTTTGAACTTGACGCGCCAAATGTTCTGCAATTTTGCAACGTTTGGAGATTAGCATCATATTTCTGAACGTCACCCGCTAAGAATTAGGCCATTGGGGTTCCTCAAAATGAGATGCGTGTGTACTTCGGCACCATATTGAGGGTATGTAGGCGACCGAAGTCCTTTGTATTTATGCCATTGAGTAAAGAGTTAAAATATCAAGTCAAGATGTTACCAGGGACCTGACTGACTACATGGCATTATATCTTTGTCTGTAGGCTTATAGCGCCTGATTTTGCCCAGATTGCGAATGTGATGATTAACCGGCTAACAGACATTTCGTCATGTGATTATTCTTAATCATGAATTTATGGTTGCTTAGAAAAGTTTATTTCCAAAATCGAAGTTGATTCTGCTCAGTGCACGTTATTTACCTTTTTTCATACATCAAATTTTAAAGAAATACTATGCAACTAAGTCCAACAGTCGCGATGTTGCGCATCTTACTCTCTGTCATACAACAAGGATGAAGGTTTCAAATTTGAGCAGAAAGGAGCATTGAGGCAAACTTATCACTTTATGCTACAACATATCAATTGAGTGACTTTCTCGGCTTTAAAAAATCAACATGACTTTAACAAGACCTCTTTAGTCTCTATTTTCAAAAAAGATCAGGAAAGGTTCAAAACTGGGAATCCTTTACTTAGAGAAAAATTGCCAAAACAAAAAAATCTCATCTATTCTCTAAATCTGTAAATACTTATAAAAATTTTGTTGTTGCTTCTCAATTTAATTTTCTGATGCTGTGGTACAAATTCCATTGGATGAAAGAGTAATAAATTGGGCATGTTGAGGGGGGAAGACAAGAAAGAAACGGTACCTTCACTGATAACTTCGTATTGGCTGCAAGAGCGTCCCTTCTCAACTGCATTTGTGAAGACAAAGACTGACATGCAACCGGAAGAGAGCATGGTTTAGTGATTGGAAGCTTGGCTCAGGTGAATAATGTCCCTGGCTCACGATAGGAGTGGGATCACTTGCTGCGATTCATTAAGGTACTTTCAATTCTGAATGTAGTTTGTATAGTCCTATATTGATTAAATTCAGAATTCCATCCTTCCCGTGGCTTATTTGAAATTGACAACCCCGTACTTCGGACGGGGCATTAACCCATCGCGCCCCGTTTACAGAGAGTCGTAACGTTACAATTTCATTCTGGACAACAATTAAATACAATACAAACGGCATTTGATATCGCGCCTCTCAAAACAAGGTCAAAAGCGCTTTAACAAAATAGAGAGTAATTACTATTAGCCTAAAAAAACATGGGTCATCTTTTACAAACTGTTTATACTGGGATAAAGTACTAACATCAAAACTAATAAAAATAAAAAAAGAAAACCGCTGCATAATTAAATATAATGTGAGGCACTTAACAAAAAAAAACACATTTAAGCCACATCAACTCTTAGGGGGGAAATAGATGAAATTTTAGAGCTTTATTTAAAAGTAACAATGGACTTGGAGTGGCGAAAAAAGATAGGCCAAAGAGTTCCATAGGCTAGAGGCCGCATTGCTGAAAGACACCTGTCACCCACTGACCTTTTTGTGCGGAAAACAGGGAGGAGCGTCTTGTCATCTGCAGAACGCAACCCTGGCCTGCCAGGACTATACAAAGAGAGGTATTGCGACAAGTAAGATGCATTGTCCGGAAAATGCCCTGTAAGTTAGAAGGCATAAGCTTTAAAGAACAACGCGCTCAATATTGGTAGGCAATGGAGCTCTTTAAGGAGTGGGTGGCTGTGTCCTTCTATCAGATATGAAACACCAGCCTGGCTGCTCTATTCGGCAAAATGCGGGAAGTTTACTCCGACTCTGCCTACATTCCATACAAAGGAATTGGCATAGTCAATGCGAGATATTAAAATCAGTGAACGGACGAGAGATGACAACTCTCAAATGTGATTAAAGCGGCGGACCGGTAAATATTGCGAAGGTGAAGTTAACAGACTTAATGATGACCTTTAAATGTTCAGTCATAGAATTGTCTGATCAAACACGACTCCAAGGTTTCTAATTGCCGAGGAATGGGGAACATCCCACTGTCCCGACCTGATGGTAATATCTTTGAGGAGATTTGGGTAATAGGATGAACATGCGATGAAAATCTGTCTTCACTCATTCAAATTTGAGTTTGTCTTCAGCCGCATCCACTAACGGCTTTCATCAATACAAAGAGAGAGTCTTTGACAGAAGGTTTGGCATCACCATCAATTTTAGGATCAAAGGGTCAAATAGAGCTGTACATCATCAGCTTACATGTGGTAAGCAATCTTGTGCTTCCGGATGATTAATGCCATACAGTTCTGTGTACATTATGCAAAAAGAGAGGCCCCGACCAAAGAACCCTGAGGAAGACCGAACGGAGATGATGCTTGTTGAAATTGCATCCCCAATGGCACACGAAAAGAGCGGTTCTGCAGGTTAAGACCGAATCCACTGTAAGGCACTACCTTGAATTTTGAAAGTATAACGTCACCTATCCAAAAGATGGCATGATAAACCGTATCAAAAGCTGCGAAAGATTTTAGCGCACAAAAGCAACTGCCTTACTGTTGTGAATTGCCATTGAGGATATCGGTCTTGACACGCAGACGAAGTGCCGGTCCAGTGCTGTGTCGTTCTTTGTAAGCTGAAGGAAACTTCTCCATTTAAGTCATTGAGACAAGATGATACTTTATCTGGGCACTACTTATTTTATCCATGAACTTTGACACACAACCAATATTTGACACAGGGCGATAGTTTTGAGCACCTCTTGTCTAGGGAAGGCCTTTTTGAGAATGGGTGTCCCAGCAGCTCCCGGGGCTTAGCTGGGAAAACACCAGCGCGGATAGAATGTTAATTGATCAGTGTTAATGGCTCCGCCAGAGAGTTGGAACATTCTCCTTAAGTAAACCAAGGAAGGTGGTAAAGAAGATCAAAATGGAAGCTAAACACCGACTAATGTTTTCATTTGATGGGATTTGTATTTGTACTTTCAAAGAAAAATATGCAAGACCAAGGTTATAAGACTCAACATGCCAAGAAACCTTAAAGGTGAATGCCTTACAAAAGCTTGAAAATTGATACCGCTTTCTCAACATCTATCTTCGTGGTGGAAGCTTGTGGAGTGCGTGTTGGTAACGGCACTACAATCAGATTGAATAAATTAAACACCACGGGCCAACGAATATATGATAAACTCTAAGTCTAGTGTCCTTCTAATATGGTGCTTTCAAAAATAAAACCATGTACCTGTGGTCTCACTGGAATCCAATGAAAATGGACACGTAGTTCCGTGGGTAAGATGGTGATGACATGTGACGCCGGCATTTTCTCACATCAGGAACAACTGGCTTCACGGGTCACGTCAGTAGATGGCACGCACCCAAAGCGTGCACACATTTTGCTGGATATATTTCATGCTCATGAGAAAAAACTTATAGTGAATCTTTTAACATGCCCCCTCCGCATACCCTCTACTTAATTCGTTGAAGGGTTTAAAACTTTTTCTTAAAATACCAGTTAGCTTGATTTGTGGCAGATTTCTGAAGACTTAAATCACTCTCAGGCGTAAGAATAGGCTTTCGAGTTAGAGTTTATGGGTTTCAGCAATGGCCCAAAGACCGTGGATCCCACGTCAGATTGATCGACAAATTAGCAAGTGAGCCACATGGTCAGATTCGAGATAGTAAAATAAACAGGACATTTCCATTACAATTAGGCTACCATTTTCTCTGTAATTCCAAGGTTTTTTTATATACGACAGGCGGTCAATAGGCCGTTCGCGTTAGACTGTTTAGGGTTTGCAGAACCTCCCTATTATCACAAGAGTACACGGTCTCTAATTATGTTCATTCCATAAAAAAATCCAGAATTTTGTGGATTTCGGACTGCATTGCAGCCCTTCATCAGACTGACAATCTACCTTCTTCTTATTATTGCAGAAGTTGCTGACGTAGGTGGCGATAGGAAGCTGGATAATAATGTTAGGCAAATTTTTCCTTCATCGCTGTTCGTGCATGGTCTTGTCCCCTTCTTTCTATCAGAGTTCTTCCTTATGTCTCTTGACCTGTTGGAATGTCGTAATGCCTCCTCAAAGCCTATGACATGTCATGATTTCAAATTAATACATTGTCTGGAATGCTCAATTTTTTGTCTTGCGAAGAGCTGTTTTGACATGAATTCTCGTTAAATCTTCTTGTTTGCATTGTCCGTCACCCCCCCCCCCCCCACAACGATGTTATTTGAGGCGAATTCCAAAAGAAGATGGGAAGCTCTCTCCTATGTATGTCCTCTCACAAGTATTAACCAGCGTTGAGTAACTGTCCCGGGGTCCTTCGTATGATTAAGTGTGCCTGAGGAATTTGTGAAGTTAAAGAAGTCAAAACCTTATGCTTACTTGAAAATCCTCCGTTACACGATAAAAAGTCTTTTACGTAAGGAGCAAGTTTTACACGTAAAAAACAGGTTTTCTGGACACAACGCGGGATAATGAGTTTTTCTTTATCGGAACAGATCACACGATTAATTATGGTTCGTTAATAAGTCCTTAGTTAGCGAAAAGTACGCCTCACCGCTAGGTGAATTCTTGAATGGATGGAGAATCGTGCCAAACGGTTATTCTCTAAATAAGCTATTTATTGCGGGTAAATGCCTGTCCTTTAATGCATTTCCTTGAGTTGTGGAGGGTGAGTGGAGACTGTGTAGAGAAGAAAGGTACAAATGCATTACATTATTACAAAAAAAAACAATATCGGTCCATTTGTTTGGACTTTACAGATGACAATTGCACCATTATCAATAGGAAATGTGTCCTAAATATGTGCAAAGCTCTTTATCCCAATAATTATATTCCAGGGTTTTAACATTCAGGACTAATATGACTAATGCACTAATGTTAGCCGATGAGCACCTTGATAATGAACAGACTGATGGAAGTTGAAGTATTCCGATCAAGGTAACTATAATTGGACATAATTCAATTAAAACCTAGGTAATCTTCAGCCATGAACAACCAGTCTGAGCTGTGATACGTTTTGGAAATGCAAGGATTTGGTAATCTATGCAAGGGGACAATTTTGGTTAGTTTATCCTCGATATCTTCCCTCTATGCTACCGCACATGCCTTCTTTATTCTGAGGGTTGGGTTTAAAGGTGATCAGAGATTCCGAAAATTACATTTTCTTTTGTATATCAAAGGTGCATTTCGTCTCGATTCTAGCCCTTTCGTTTTGTTATTTTTTCATAGATATCATTGAGAAAAGAAGGCTATTCCCAAATTCAGTTGATTTGATCTTGAGTTTGGTGTTATGAGGCAGAATTGAGCAAATGCCTGTTTTTACAGTGGCCATTAGGCCACTGTACTGTTAATTTAAAACACTTCTCTCCTCACCTTTTTTTTTAAATTGCGAATTTCTTGCAGAGACGATGCAATCTTCACATTATATTTGGGACACATACATTCTTCCTATTCCCTATTACTTAGCCCCAACGGTTCAGATTACAAAATCTCAACTTTTTAAGGAAGTCGGGGGGACGAGGCTGTGGTCACTAAATGCCCCATCGCTGTTAAAAATAGTCAACTAGAACAAAAGATATTCACATAATGCTCAATTCAAACTGAGAGAGGAATCGGATTTTCGTTTGTGTATATAAAAAATTCGGATCCGGAAATTATACCAATTGTGATTTTCTATATGAAGGACATCGATTTGGCTTAGTTATTTCAAACAGTGATTAGTATGTAGACAAGTATTCTAACACACACGCAAAGGTTGTGAGTTCGAGCCCGCGCGGCAAACGGTTGTGTATTGAGTAAGGCAGCTTACCTCATTACCCTCTCTTCCCAGTATATAAAAATGGGTTATCGGTATTATTCAATGCTTGAATGCGGGTACACTGGTGTGAAGGATTGGTTGTAAACAGGTCGATAGCTCTTAACAGAAAATTATGGCGTCTGGCCCAATCGATTGAAAGGCGATGACGCACGTTCCTGTGTACCAGGTCGACCCCTCCCTAACCATCAAAAGAAGAAATCTTGTGACAGTCTTCACAATGATCACGTGTGTTTTTCGTTCTCAAAAAATTGATAAGACTATTATAGTACGATTTTATGCTTGTCAGTTCATTAAAAGTTTTGGGCGTTCTGAGAGGGGTATGCTTTATTCACTACTCAATAGAACTTCTAATGGACGAGCATGTAGGATCAGTCAGATTAAGGCCATAATTAAAAAAGGCCCTTTCTCACGAAGAAAATAATGCAAGCCAAATGCACTGAATAAATTCCAACATCAAACTTAAACAAACAAATGAAGAATTCAACCATGTAAGAAAAGAAACATGATACGAGTATGTAATTTAGTAATCGCCAAAATACATTGTCATAATTGCGGAAGAGGAAGAATCTCCACTCTATCAGAATCCTCCACCGTTTTTACAACCCCATCAGGAATTTCAATATTTCATGCGTTGTTGTTTTCCAGTATGATTTTTCAATATCAAACAAACTGCTGCATGCATTTTTCCTTAATTCAGTATTTGTCGTACTAAGGAATATTAGAAAAATCTGATCGTTAAGCTCGTTACGCGGGTTTGCATTTATTTCGTTTGTTCAGAATATATGGTTTGACGCCTTGTCCAATCCATAGTATCTCCGTATAAAAGTTTTGCATCAAATCATAACGAACTTACATTATTTACAGTTGGCCTAATCCTCCTCAGATTAAGAGGTTGACCCGGCCTCCTCGATTTTCATGGACACTTTAATCCTTCTTGATTTTGTCGCCAAAAAAAGGAATCGATAGAGTGTCCAGACTGTTAGACAATCTATTCAATTGAATTGGTTATGAAGCCTTTACATATTCGATACAAAAAGGGGGGCTACATGTAAATTGTTTAAAGCTCTATTTTTTGCTGACAAAGTTGAGCTTTCACAGTGCAATACGGCTTTTAGTTTGATCTAAACACATCACTCCAGATTATGTCATAATCCTCGGACAAAATGGCGTTCTAATGCCGGAATAAAAAAATCGGACTATAGATTTGTGGAAAAAGAGCGTTGCGTAGAGGACATGTAAAAACACTTTTTGTGCTGTAGGTTCCAGCTAGACGAGTAAAAACCAACCCCAATTCAAAGTTGCATTTGAAAGGGATTGACATTGCTGCCTGTGAAGAAGTGTCTCGCAGAATCACAAAACCGGGTCTGCGAGAATGTTAAGGGAATAAAGCGGCCCATCTCCGATAAGTGTGTTCAGAAAGTGGTTTTTCGTGTCGCTCACAGTCATGCACAGTTTAAGGCTTGTTTTTGCCCGTTAAGAATGCATATTATTAATGTAAATTATACTTAGGAGTTTGTTTTCAAAATATCAGGACTAGGAAGTTGGGAACAGGATGAGAGAAAGTATCAAGCAATAAGGTAAAGATAAGAATTCTGTTATCGGCCATGGCGGCAGCCCAAATCGTCCTTTGAAATGTGTGCCATGCTGTACACAGAGCGCATATCACCAGATTACATGCAGGTTTTATCCGCCTCTATTATGTACTAATTATTAATGTGCCAAAAAATGATAATATTGGATTATATAAAGTTTTCGATAGTTCTCTGAGAGAATGTCGCCAAATATGCCCCAGATACGTTACCCATAATGGGATAATGGATACAAAATTGTTAAAAATAACGGAAGAAAAGAAACAATGTTCCAATATGTGATAATCGAGCAGATGTTCAATGTATAATATTATTACAAATGTTTTGCAGTAAAATCTGGTTTCAAAGTAACAGTTTTCAACCCTAGTAATGAAAGCAATCCCTCCTGTTACGTTCACACCGCGCCAGATACGTTACCTTCCCTTCCGCTACGCTCTTGCAAAAACGCTGTGATACATAAAGGCGAATACCACACATTTTAGTATGAAGGTAATTAGGCTGAGAATGGCACGCTCACGTATCAAATCATGGAGCGTTTCATGCGCTGGATAGCGAGTTTTTACCCGCTGAATAGAGTTTACCCACGCCTATCGAGTTTTACAGCGAGCAATTATCCCGTTTGAAATCTATGTGCCGAGTTTCAAAATAATGTCCAGAATAATCATGTCCAGAATAAATCATGCCGAGTTTTTTTAAAAAACCTGGACATGATTTTGTTCAAAACATGTGCAACTGGACATGACTGTTTCTAAAAATGAGCAAACTCGACGTGATTTGTTCTAAAAATGAGAAACTCGACATGATTTTTTCTCACATGAGCAAACTCGACATGATTTTTTTTTCCACATCCACACAAAAATCATGTCGAGTTTCTCATGTGAGAAAACATCATGTCGAGATTTGAATGGACATGATTTATGTTCAAAACTCACCATTACCGAGAGCAAAAATCGATTGTTATAGCGGGGCAAACTGGACATATTATAGCGCTGTAAACTGACATATAACGCTGACATTATGGGCGAGGAAAAAACTCGATGACACAGCGCGTGAAAACTCGACATGCGCGGGAAACCTCGCGTGATTTGATACGTGGAGCGTAAAATTGGACATGATTTATGTCAAGGCTCACCATATAGAGAGCACAAACCGATTGTATGTATAGAGGGCAAAACTGGACAGATAGCGCTGTAAACTCGACAGATAACGCGCACACCGACATATGCGAGAAAAACTCGTTACAAGCGCAGGTGATGAACTTCGAACGATGCGAGGGAAAACTCGCCTGATCGATCGTGGAGCGGGCCTACTGATAAGGTATCTAACTAAGGCGGTGAAGCAGTGTACTTTCATCAAGAAACAGCACGACTAAGAAAAGGCCGACCAGATACGTTAACCAGATACGTTACTTCAGCTGTTAACGTAGGCTATTATACTTAAAAAATCGGATATTGTTTAAGACACCCCATGCATTGTTCCGTATTGAGGAGATTAAAGTTAAAGATTTTCATGATTTTAGGATTCCTTAATGTTGATATTGGTCATTTGGAGATCAAACTTGAACACTTTAAGGTAGAAGGGGAGGGGATTAGACCCCCCCCCCCAAAAAAAAAACTAATATTTTTTCAAATGTTTTTTTTTTTACAGTTTCAACAGAGCAGGATTTTTTCTCTTTAAAATACTTTGTATCCCATTCAAACCGGACATTCGGTCCGATAGTATCGTCAATTTAGTTCACCGATTAGGTATTGCTGGCCTCAAAAACAATAGAAAACAAAGGAATGTAGCGTCGCAAATTTCTTTGGTTCTTATGGTTTTTCTTACCAGTATTTTAACATTTTTACTTTTAACTTCGTAACTTCAAAAATGGATATAGTTTAAGTTGCATAGTAGTATCAACATTTTCTAAAATTCATTGTCTTCTAAATTTTTCAAAATTCTTTTTAAACCTAAAGATAATTTGCATAATATGCAAATTAAGTGTTTTAGTTATAAAAAGCGTTTTTCGTGTATTAATTTTAAAAAAAAAAAAAGATCTTTAAAAAAAATGTGCAAGATAAAAACTACAACCCCTATAGAGCTGAACTTGCACAAATGATCATTACACCAAGAGCTGTGGGTTGGTCTAATTTCAATACATTAGAGTTTGAATTTTTCAGGTTTGGTCAGATTTCCAAAATTCATGTGTGTCAAATAATATTTTGGCATACCCTACCCTCTGTATGAGGGATGTTCTTCAAAGTTAGAACCCAATGCATATATCTTTTCAAAACGCTTCAATGACACCTCAATCAACTTGCTGTGATTTATTGCCGAGCTACATTTTTTTTTACAAAACCAAAAAACAACAAAATAATTAAAATATGCAAATTAAGCTAATTAATATGCAAGAAATTGCCAGGTTTTTTTTTTAGTACTTTGTGATAGAATTAGATTACCCAAAGACTTAAGTTTCTATTCTGTTCTTAGAAATTGTCAATCCCCTCTCGTCTACCTTAACAGAAGAATGGCCCAAATATAGGCTTTTGTGATCTCCCATTACATTTCCTTTGGTTTATTCTTTTGTTACTCCATACTAATGGTTGATAATGTTCACTGGAGCTCCCAAAATGGGTTAGTGAATCGGACAGTGGTATATGTGTGTTCTTACCTCTTCTGTTTTCTGTCATCAAACCTGGACAACATTCTCTCAGGGAGAACGAGTAGTCGGGATATTTCGCGTCAATCGAAAAGCGGTAATTAAATTTTCTCGAAATATTTACTATTGTTATGCAACGATACTACATGAGTGAAGTTGAAGTGAAGTGAGTCCAAAAATTGCGGTCAGGCTTTAAGAATATGACTTAATTACTTATATCCAACTGACTTCAAGAAGGATCATTACACCAAGAGCTGTGGTTGGGTCAACTTTCAATACATTAGTTTGAAATTTTTCAGGTTGGTCAGATGTTTTCCAAATTCTGTGTGTCAACATATTTGGCAACCCAGACCCCTCTTTACTGTGGATGTTCTTCAAAGTTAGACCATGCATATATCTTTTCAAAAAGCTTTTAATTTGACACCTCAATCAACTTTCTGTGAAATTTTATTGCCGAGCTACATTTTTTCAAAACCTGTGTAATTTGCGCTAATTAAAAAAAATATGCAAATAGCTAATTAATAGCAAGAAATTTCAGTTTTTTTTAGCTACGTTGTATTACTTATTATTTACCCAAAGACTTAATTTTCTATCATGTTTCTTAAGAAAAGTGTCAATCCCCTCCTCTTCTACCTTAACGAAGAAGGGCCCCAAAAAAAAAATATAGCTTTTGCTGATCTCCAATTATATTTCCTTCTGGTTTTATTCTTTTGATACTCCATACTACTGGTTGATCATGTGTCACTGATTTTCCCACAACTGTTTTTCGTGAATCTGTACATTATCGTGGTGTTCTACCTCCTTCTGTTTTCTTGTCATCAAACCTGGAACACATTCTCTCAGCTGATAAAGAGGTAGTCAGGTATATTTCGCGTTCAATCGAATAGCGGAATAAATTTTTTCTCGATATCTACTAATTTTTATGCAACGTCACTACATTTAGTGAAGTGAAGTGAAGTGAAGTCCAGAAATGGCGGTCAAGAGAATTAAGAATATGACTTAATTCTTTTATTATCCAAATTGACCTTCAAGAAGTGTCATCAATAAATGAAACCTATGCTGCCAAAATTGGACCCTTTTAATAGGTAATAATCTCAGAATATGATTAAGAGAGATATACATCGTTCAAGTAGGATCACACTCAGGGCTGGGGGTTTTTTCAACATATCTTATTCCTGACAATAACCTGACTCATCACAATACACAATTACATGTACCGGGCTTCTTAACACCTTAGCCAATGACCAATTAGTTTACTTCAGTTTTGTTAGTATCAATTCAGAGTGTTCGATGAATGAGCATTAGTAGACATCTTGAATTAAACAAGTGTCGTGAGAGTCTATGTACCCCTCGCGTTACCTATATCATATGATGTGTATTCATAAGGCCCATAGAATGACTCAGATTCCACTTTTTACCAGGTCAGCATGGGAACCGCCACTTTTGCACACATCTTTAATTGAGGGCGGTTGATTCGATAGCCATGCCATTGTCTTATATAGTGTACATTTGTTTACTTTACTTATTTGTTCATAGGTTCGACCACACATTGCCAGGACTTTGTAGGGGTGATAGAAACGGTATGTAGAAGAGATTTGGAATTAATATGCAATATATCGGATGCTGAAGAAAATGTTTAAATGTCTGAATTCTTAGTGATTTGCGAGAGATCTTTTAGCAAGAAAGTGTTTTGAGGAAGGAATAAAATCTGCGTAGTTGTTTGAGCTCCGAGTGTTACCTATTTCGGAGATGGTTTCACATTCAAGTGCTATATGTTCCTTTTCTCGGCTTCCTTACTTGGTGCAGGGGTGAAATTTTTAATTCGTGAATTGCTGAGCCAATCTAGGCATACTTTTTAGTTTTTGACTTCTCTACGTTGTAATATATTATATATAAACCTGTATATAATATAAGGAATATAAGGATATATGTAATGGATAATACGTATTATGTAGTTTGAAGAAGAACATTTTTGCTTGGGTTGTCGCCGTTGCGACTCCCGAAAGC
>JAMKCH010080094.1:0-49707 GCA_023653785.1 Ophioderma brevispina
GTTTGTGTGTGTATGTGTGTTTATGTGGTGCGTGGGTGCGTGTGTATGTGGTGTGTGCGTGTATGTTTATTTGGCATGTACATGCATGTACTAGGGTTATTACAAGAACGAGTAACAAAAATCAATTGAACTCAGAGAATAGCATGACATAAATCAAGCAAGCAAACAATTATGATGGGGTATGTGTGTGCGTTATAACATGAACGTAAATACCTTATAAAATAACCCATAGGTTACCGTTTAAGGCAAGCACACATTTTCCAGGCTGAAGGTTGATGATAAAAAAAATCAACAACCAAATACATAAGTGGATCAGTAAAATAACAGAATATAATTTGCACTGGTAATTATCAGTGACAGCAAAGTCATGTACACGACACCTGTTCTTTTTAATGTGTAGGCTTCGAATAAGAGTAGTGTGTAAATCCTGACTGTTCCCAATCCCTCCAGTCTCAAAACGGGCCATTCTAGGCGCGGTCCGTATATGGATACACGCGGCCCGGATCAGCCTTACTCAGTTGAATAAATCCGGACACCACCACAATCCCATTATCAATGCCTTGTGGATCCAAAGAAAAAAACAGACGCTTTGTTGTTAAAGTTCCATGGTTCGATCGCAAATGGCCTCGTCCCCAGAAACCCAGATTTTACCGGTAAGGTCAAAATTTTTGATTCTGGAGAAAGCTAATATTTTTGCTCATTTACCTTGTGAAATCGGGCTAGTGCTACGGATATTTAGTTCGGAGTTATGGGCGTAAAATGTGTCCCATTTTGGTCGACAATATTAATTTTACACATACTCTATGGGCTTACAGGAATAACATTTTTAGCTCACAAACAAACAGATTGAAATTTTCGGCGCGGAACTTTGCAGATGGGGCTTTGGGGTGGATGCTATTTTAATTTAAACATTTATATACTTAAATCGGTCATCCCGCTTTTTAAGCATTACTGAACCTGTGACGAAGCTTATCTCTATGACCTTTGTTACCACAAATTATTGAAATTCAGCAAATTTAAGGTGAAATTTTGCCATAGAATTTAAGGAGAACGATGGAACGGTTTTACGATCAGGGTTGGTTCTGGCTCTCAAACAAGTAACCCCATTGCACAAGCGCTTAGCATCATGCCATCATTAATTGTTATTTTGTTTTTAAATATTTTAGGGCTAATTGATATTACAGGATTATTCAACTCCATGCTTCGCTGTTTATCAAGTTTGTTACGTAGGAGTATACAGTAGCTAAACGGTGCGTTTCAACCGTACCCGAGTTTTGCTATAAGGTGCACTTATACATCCACCTGCATTTTCATCAAAACCAGTAACTTGTCGGCTTGTTTTTTGTTCAATATAACAACACCAAAACACTATAGACACACAACTACAACAACACCAACAAAACCATCAACATCAAACCAACAACAACCTACCAACAAGGCATTTATTAAGCGCAATGTGCATCGACATAAGCCCAATTCATTTACACACAGTAACATGATTTCTGATTAAAAATAAGTGGAATCTCTTAATATTTTTAAATGCTTTGTTTTGGTTTTTAATAATTATTCAATTATTTTGAAATATAATTTTTGATTTTTTAGGTTTTTCAATATTTAACAAACCCCAATATTCCAATTTCACTCATATGGGGTAAAATTAGGTCTGATTCTGTGCTCATAGACATGTTGGATTCAACTGAAAGTTTTTTAAATAACCACTAATACAGAATGTTTATATAAAATCTGATAAATTTAACACTCAAATCTATTTACATTCGTTTTTAACAAACGTTTATTCTATCTTGGATAAATATTCCTAGTCCAGTGATATTCGCATTATAAGCCCATACTAATTTCCTCAATCTCTCATTTCGCGTCTTTTATTCACTTGTCCGCTTGTGTTCCAAATACTACTGTAATGTCCTGATTCTGCCCTTACTTTGATAATCATTAATTCCAATCGGTCTAAAGCAACATCGTCCGCAGCAGCCAAAATGAAATCTGCGTGTCCCCGCCTTGGGGCAGCCCAGTTTGTCGGTTCAGAATACCCCAGCCTTGCGCGCCATGTCGGTCATGCGTAAAGAACAGGATCCTTTATTACTGTCATTTTGTAAAATGATCACGAAACGTAAGCGATCAGTGCAATACCACATGGCAAACTGTGCAGCAAATTATAAGTCGAATCATTTCCAGTATAGAGTTTATTGGTCGCAATCCGTCTGCTTTATGACAATTTGTATTGATTTAAAATATTAAAAATACACCTGCAATTTAGGATTGGAATAGAATTAAGGAACATAGTTTGTGGGTAAAGGCCACAACGAGAGTTTAACATATCAGGCCCCATCAGCCCGTCCATATTTTGCCTTCGGATTAAATCACCAAATGTCCATAGACAATTATCTAATGGTTTGTGTTATTATTATAAGGCTTAGTATATTCCCGAAACGAAACTAAATCGAAATCCAAAGTGAATTTTTTTTGGTCAATAGTCACCGTGAGCCCGTTTCATTGGATACCAGTTTTTGCCAAAGGTAATCAACGAAATGAAGTTCTCACGCTATTTCTGAATGAATTTTTGAAATTTCTTTCGATTGCAATTATGTAATAGTTCACAGCACTCTTTTGAATACCGAATTTCAAAAGTCTTCACTCATTCACATCAGGTGCAATGAGCCCGGATGTTGATTAAGAAAACAAAGTTGTCGGGCTCTTTGTGAATTGGAATTGGTATCAAAGATGCGCTGTGATTATCTGCATCCATTTTAGCAATTGAAATAAATGTTAAATTCATTCATAAATAGCTGTGAAACGTCGTTTAGTTGTTTATCACTTTTCGCAAAAAGTGATAAACAACGAAACTGGCCCACTGCACCTGCTTGGAGTGAGTGACAACTTTGAATTTGGTTATCAAAATATGCTCTGTGGTACACATAATTTCCAATCGAAATCATTCATAATTCATTCAGAAATAGCCTTGACAACAATCCGGGCTCATTGCACCCGATGGGAGTGAGTGACAACTTTGGAATTTGTAATCAAAAGATCCCTGTGCCTATATGCTTAATTTACAATCGAAATCACGTTCATACTTTATTTAGAAATAGTCGTCAGAAACGGGCCTCACTGGTGACACTTTGAAAAGTATCAATTTGATTTCGTTTTGCGTTTCGGTGACTATAGATTGAACACTTTACACCGATTATTTAACAATCCAATAAATTTGAAATTTTACCCAGTGTGACCTTGAAAACAGTTTGCCTTGTGGACATTCGAATTACAACCCGATGGGCTATTTTTTTTTTTGTGAAATGTGTGACAGTTGATGTACTTTTCCACATCTGAAACCTTTGTCATATGTTTGATACCTGTGTAACTTGCCCATTATTCCACGCTTCCAGTTAATATGTTAAGTAGTTATTCCAATGTAAATTAATACAAAATTTTGTTTAAACTTTTGTTTTGCAATTAGTTATGGGTTTTGTGGGGGCTTAATTTTCATAACTTCACTCTTCTACATGAGATTCGATTACCTATAGATTCTACATGTTTAATTTATTGTAACTCAATGGGCAGTCGAAGTCAAATGACCCGTTCTCGTTAATGAAAAATTGCATTCATACCGTTCCAAACATTTTACGAAAATATAATTATGATAAACATTTAGAATAAAAGTACACCGCGCCTTAAAATATCTCGTGTGAATATTTTCCTTATCGTATTACCAATTCCCATGGCATCCCTATACGCGTCACCACTTATTCTGCGTGTACATCAATTACAACTTTGCTTATTCTTTCACCGTAACGTGTTTACCAAGTTTTTTAATTTCCCTCCTACCCCATACCACCATTTTTCTTGTTACCGTACAAAACTCCCCATGCAGCCATCTCTTCCGAGTACTTGATTGGATCATTGCCCTTGACCATACCTAATACTAAATTGCATTTTGAATTTGAATACCTGAACATGACATAGGGAAATCCACACCTATAGAAAAAACTGATATCATGCCGAAATATTTGGGGAATTTGGACCACTATACGCTTCTTTTACACTTTACTGTTAATATCTGTTGAAGTTCAACTACAAATGACACATTTTCTACAAAGAACCTTAAGGCTTAAGAAAGAATCCCCAAATGTTCTTCGTACAACAGAAAGAAATGTTCTAGCCAGGAAAATTATTTTTAGAACCAAAAAGGTTAACTTTGCTTTTGATTTCCCTTAACTTTACAAATACATAAAAAAGAAGACCCCTTAGCCATATTAAGTCTTTAAAGGTGCAACGAGAGATTTTGAGGCACCCAAATATTGTGTCATATTAGTAATTTCATATAGATTAGATGCTCAATAGATTTCTTACCTTGTGTTTTGCTACAGAAATGTCTTAAAAGAGAGAAAACAAGTGATTTTGATTTGCTTATATTTCAATGTAAAACATAGGCTGAATTTCGTATTTGCTCCTATACGAAATTAGAAATTTCACAATTTTTGTATCAAAGAAACGTTTCTCAGCTTAATCCTTTCAGATGGGGATATTTGTGATGGAAAGCTTTACATCAGGGCAAAAATCAGTACTTTCTATTTTTTTAGGTACACCTAATTTGTGAAATCTCTCGTTGCACCTTTAAGGTTCTTTGTAGAATTTTATCAAAGTTCTTCATTGACACTTAACGGTTCTACATGTACGTATGCGACAAGAAAGGTATTTTTTTGTTCTAAAAGTGAACATTGGACAAAGATTATAAGCTTGTGTTCAACCATTGGCGACCTCAAAATTGAGGATTTCTTGACCCTCACACGCTTTTATGATGTAGAATGTATGTTATGACCTGATAATCAAAATGTGGTGTTTTCAATTCACACGTCTTATGGCGCAAATATCCATTTGTTGGAAATTATTATACATGATTGGGTTAGAATTATTTGCACGTTGGTGTCAGAAAATAGATGTAGCACCAAAACTAAGCCCTGCGTCCGCCTACGGGCAGCCTCATTTTTGCGGTTCAATGATAACCCATGATGCCTTACAGTGCGGCGTTGAAGCGTCAGGAAACCGAGATGGGGGTTGATACTACATTGTAGCTCTAAGTATACTGTTCTTTTTTATTTTTAGAATTATTGTAGTATGATAAGTATCATAGTGTGTAAACCACGATTATACGTGAGCCAAATTAATTTGAGAATTCATGTATGTAATTTGATTTTAATTTACTATTGGGATACAGGATTTTAGCGACAGTAATATGAGTTAGTGCGTATAGGATTACGCATAAGGAGATGAAACGTATTCAAAGTAAAAAAATATATTATAAGGCTCAGTAAAACACAAACACACTTTACTAATTTCAACATTAAAATTTGTTTTACAAACTGGCAAAAGCAAGAAATTTACAATACACTGTAATTAAGGTGTTTATTTAGAATTAAATGTTATTGTTTAGGAATTAAACATGCTTAGACCATATGTTTAGAAATTAAACATTTTAGAAATAAAGTACATTTCGAATGTGCTTAAATATCTAAACACATCTCTATACATATTTTGAACACGTTTAATTTATGATATTTAATGATATAAACATGTTTAATTAATAAACAGTGCAATCTCTAAACGCAAAGTGGTTACATCGTCCTGAATACCAATTTACATGTTTCGAGAAAAAAAATCCATGACATCAATGGATGAACCTAGTTTATCGTCGATATTTGTATAAAAAATACCAAACAACCCCCCCAAAAAAAACCCTTTAAACATTTAATATTAAGTGCTAAACCCAGTTTCTGACGACATTATACATTAGGAAATTGAAACAATATTACAAGCCTCAAGATAAAAACCAACAACAATAAAAGCAAACAACACAATACAAAAACAACAAACAGAATAAACCTACAAACAAACAAAAATATATACCCATTAACGTTCGTGCTTACTCCATGTCCGACAAAATCGTTTTCTTTTAATCTGTCCATTAGTATTATTCGTGTTATCTTTCTATTTTTTTTCCATGATCATCAGTTCACACTTGACAATAAAACCGACTTGACACAACAATTTTGTTCAAGCCACTACAAAAGTTCACTCACCTGGACTTTGGAAATGTCGCCTCACAACATTTTTTTTCTTAATAAAATATACCCAACGGTGTGGTTTAACCCTTCTGTCACGCCTCGATTTTTACATTACTGAGTCTTATGAGATTTGTTTCTCAGCTAAGAACCTAAACTTCACTTGCGTTATTTAAAATTTTAATTTACACAATAGTACAAATATTATAAGTCTCGGGATAAGTCTTTATCAAATTGTATGTTTATACTAGGTTAGTAAAATTAATAAAAAATGAGGCTTAACCCATCACCAATTGCAATAAAAACAAACTTTTTATTGTTCTTAGCGATAATCATAGAATAACATATCAAAATTCACCACTTCGGTAGAAGGTGTGGAACATGTAAAAAAAAAAGGGAAAGGGGGGGTCAAAAATTCAAAGTGATCAAATTAGCTGATTTGTACTCCTAGCTTGGCTATTTGCCACGTTCCCAGGATTAAAATGTAGGTGTCTTATCTATGGACAAACTATACGGTGATAACTGTATCTGAACGATAATAGTGAACCAATACCTAAGAAAATCGTGTCATAGTTGTTGCTCTTATTAGGTATTAGCCCAAGTATGCATTTCGTGGAAATTTGCATGATGCCCGTCTTCTTGCGTATGAGGCAGTTAGTGGAGCCAGCTCAATATTGACTGGTTGGGGTTTGAGAAGTCTATATCCACCGGTGGACGAAAGGTAGGGCACTCATTGAGAATGTGATCCGCAGTCAGTGATGGAGAGAGCCACATTGGCAGGCTGAAGATGGTTGCAGCCCCCTTCGGTACATATTGCTGTTGAAACGACCGATGATGCCCATCTAATAACATGACTAACATGTCTAATGTCTGTGACACTTACAATTTGCGTACAGTGAAAGAGAAGAACCTGTTTTTTTTCGCCGATAAACCAGCTTTTTTCGATCGACGAACTTCGAGAAACCAATGTGAGAAGCAAAGCTTTTGAAAAACCAGGTGATTATACCACACGATAGAAGGTATAACATACTGTACCGGAATCCAGTTCTGTCGCTTCCGAAGAGAGATACAACTACTAAGGATCAGGCGAAATGGCGAAGACAGTTGTGACTACTGAACTTGTTGTTCCAGTGACAGAAAATCTACCAAATGCCTACGCGAGGAAGTGCAGATATACCAAAGTCTTGTTGAAAAAAAAAAAAAAAAAAAACAATACCTAAGAAAATCGTGTCATAGTTGTTGCTCTTATTAGGTATTAGCCCAAGTATGCATTTCGTGGAAATTTGCATGATGCCCGTCTTCTTGCGTATGAGGCAGTTAGTGGAGCCAGCTCAATATTGACTGGTTGGGGTTTGAGAAGTCTATATCCACCGGTGGACGAAAGGTAGGGCACTCATTGAGAATGTGATCCGCAGTCAGTGATGGAGAGAGCCACATTGGCAGGCTGAAGATGGTTGCAGCCCCCTTCGGTACATATTGCTGTTGAAACGACCGACGAACTTCGAGAAACCAATGTGAGAAGCAAAGCTTTTGAAAAACCAGGTGATTATACCACACGATAGAAGGTATAACATACTGTACCGGAATCCAGTTCTGTCGCTTCCGAAGAGAGATACAACTACTAAGGATCAGGCGAAATGGCGAAGACAGTTGTGACTACTGAACTTGTTGTTCCAGTGACAGAAAATCTACCAAATGCCTACGCGAGGAAGTGCAGATATACCAAAGTCTTGTTGCTGAATGTGAGAACAGAAGATGGTGTAATGTAACCACTATGCTTTCAAAATGAAGTTGGAACTAGAGGCCTCTATAATACATCAGCAAACGCATCGCTACTCTTGGATTCCCGTAAGTATAGAAAGAGGAGAATCATCATAGATACAGCTTGAAAAACTGCCTTACAGAGACGGCCACATTATGGTTATGCCATAATGCCGTAATAATACAAATGAATATTCAAGGTTTATAGGGAAACGGGATGGTAATGGCTATACCCACAAGCTGCTTTAACGCACCAAAGTCTGGTTCGAAGTACAGAGACTTCAGAGACGGGCTTGACTACTAAATCAAAACTAAAAAGAGAAACGCAGTTCAAGGAACTTTTCCAAAGCCACATTTCATAGAGAAAGTACAATGGTGTGCTCATTTTTATAAGAGTATAAGAGTGGAATAAGCCTTCCAATTAAAGTGACTGAAGCTGGTGATATGATATACCAGTGAATAACTTCTCTCTCTGCCTTATACCCGAAAACACCTAGATAAGACATTTCCCAAACTGGCATCGGAGACATGTCTTCATTGTGTTATTTATTATTGAAGATATGTCTAAATCTAAGACATACACAAGACTCATTTGTTAAAGTAAACTTTTCATCTCCCTCAAATATTTTCAGGCCAAGTTGGTAGCTTTGCAATGTTTGTATAAACCATTGTTTCATGGATTGAGATGAGATAATATCTGCATGGTTGCTGCGCTTATTCCGTTGGACACAATATCAGGTAGCAGCTTGGCACAGGTTCTAGTTTAATTGGCAAAACCCACACTTCTTTCCATAGATTTGAGGAAATTAAGCCTAACTACCACAAGATAAATTACCTTGTCGCGAATCCCTTAATTGGCATTGTTTTATCATCTATATACCGACATCCATCTCATCGTGTGAAATGTTAACGAACGAGGAAAGTGCCATACTATTAAACAACGTGTGCCAGAATTGAGGCAATGTCGCGTAAATCAAAATCTTCAATTGCAGCTGTATCCATATAGCCAGCCTACGATCTAAGGTGACGGATTAGGTGTATAGTTTTTAAATTGAAAACATGCATGTAAATGATCCCAATATATCTTCCAGATTGCAAACTTTTCCTTTCCCCTTTTCACGGTATGGCAGCAGAAAATCTTAACGAGGATTGCGAGTGAGATTTTTAAGACACGCCAAGACATGTTTTAGACTACTTTTTTTTTTAAATTTCAGGTCACGTTTCTTGAAGAAAGCACAAGTTTGTGGATTAGTTTTAGTTTTTTTTTTCTTTCGTTTGATTAGTTTAAATTACTTGTTTAGTTTGTTGTGTTTTCTTTTTATATCCTAGTAATTGTTTTGCCTATCCATACTGGAACGTCCCTGGTTGCGTAGACTTAAAGGGGTTACTCATGTATCCTGATATTGAAACGTTTGTTTTAACAGGGTACTTTAACAACACCGGTTTTTAAAGTTTCAGACAACGATTTAACCATTGTTAACAGTGAACAACATCAGAGTCAGAGGAGTTCAATACGTGGATCCTGGGTTTCCTACCGGAAATCATTTTTTACCGAAATTCATATCCCACAATGCACCAACGATGTACGAGTAGATAAAATAAATAACGCATATATATTCTATGGTGTTTTGTGTCATACGGTCATTTTTCTGTCATAACTGTGCGAAAACCGTTTGCTGTACATAAATTTTACCAGTAACGAGTACTCTTTGATTGCCTTGTAATTTTTGCGCCGCAAAATGTGCGCGTAGTTTAAAGGAGGCGCACTAAACCGCGAGCGTGCATGGAGTGATCTACTCGTAGATCGTCGGTGCAGTGTGGGATAGGAATTTCGGTAAAAATGATTTCCAGTAGGAAACCCAGGATCTACGTATTCCAAAAGGCGCTAACTCCAATAGCTGCTTTGTGTGATATTTTTGTCGTTATTTTTTTAAATGTTTAAGTTTCATGACATACTGGATAGAATGGTCACTGTTTTGATGATTTATATTTTCTTAATAATTTGAATACAGTTTTGCCCCCTAAAGTTATTAAATGCAAAGATCAAAATGGCGAACATTGGATTTGGCTCCTTTAGGGAAAACATACCTTATTCTTACCGTGCTAGTAATAATTAGGCCTATGTTTTAACTTGCATGGGGTTAAAGTGTGTTACTATTCTATCCAAAAAGGTATAGCCAGATCATTGCCAATACTATTCAAGTGATTTAATATCATTAGATTATTTAAACTGGTAGAAATGAGCCTTTTGGAATATTAAACATTAGTCTGTCAGTTGTTTGAAAGTTTTAAACGGTACACTGTAAAAAATATTGTACAATTCCCTTTTTCCCACAAAAAACAACTTTCGGCCCTAGAAAAGCCCCAAATATTGTTCCCTCTAACCAAAACCGCTGACAGAAGTTCATTTTCCACACACAATGAAAAGGCCAGTACCTTACCCCAATACATGCACACTTACTGTCGTCTGCCTCACGCATTCTTCGACCCACAATACTATGGATTTTTCCCCAGAATGACCTTGAACCTTATCAGGGCTGTAACCGTGTAACTAAAGGTCGGAACCTATACAAACTATACCCTTTTTAATCCTTATAATGAGACAAATACAATGGTGCACATTTAAACACAATTTTGACCTGATTTCAAATTTACCCCTGTACTAAGTATACACACTTATTTTACAAATATCCATTGCTCAGATTTTGTTGAAACCGATGTCAAATTATTGCCCTGGTCATACTGAAGTAGAAAGTTCATTTCAATTCTTGGGTGACAGCTCTGTGTACAATTGAGGTCAATTTTTGGTGACCCCTATATACCATATAGACCCTTGTTGCATTTTGCTCACTAATTACGAAACAAAATGCCAAACATTGTAAAATAGGCACGACGACAATTTGACAACCAGTTTCAACAAAATCGGAGACAGACGTTAGTCTCTATATTAAAGTTTGTATTCCCTAGAGGTTGGGACCCAAATATTCTGATTCCAGGAGCACAATTCCAAACGATAGAAAACATCTTCAAACCTTCTTCCTCTAACATTTAGAATAGGATTCTCGTTTATAACCCATACTAACATCAAAAGGAAACATTTCCTGCTCCCTAAATTCCACTGGGGTATAATAAGAAATTATGAACTTTCTTCTCTTACCAAAATCTCATTTCGATGGAGGAAAGTGTGGTGGGCGAAGTTGTCGATCAAGTCACCCACCTTCAATCATTATAATAATTATTTTTATTATATATTATTTATTTTATATTATAATTTAAGTTATTTCTATGCAATGTAACATTGATCAGGATTTCTATTTATTAATTTTGGTATGACGATACTGCCTGATAATCAGATAATGAATTGTAGATTTGTAATCATATGACCCTGCTTATTAATATAAATGAATATTAGGCTGAGAAGAACGCTTTAAAAAATCATATTACATTAATACTGATTAGTTTAATCTAAGAAATTCTTTTAAATGGTTTCACCATTGTATCTTAACAGAAACAGATTTACCCCGCGGAAAACACGACATTGTTCAGAGATTTCCACGACACGTGGATTTATTCCCGTGTTAACTGTCTCCCACTAATTTTGGCGTAGAATGCCTGTCAAAGGCAAAAGGCGTAGGTAATTTTTATCTTTCATTTGGATTCCTTTGGTTTAAAATCATCAGAATTCTAAAAAATACAAGAATATTACAAAATTAAAGGCGCTCAATAATTATCGGAAAATTATTTTTGGGCCAAGAAAAAAAGTTCATCTCAGCTTCCTGCGCGCATAGGTTTAAAAATCACATTTTACCGCAGTTCTTTTTTTAAGGTTTTCAAGAGATTTTGACATTTTTTGTTGGTTTTAACTTATACTGATAAGCCGTGGTTTTTTTTTAATTCAAAACCGAATTTTACGAAAACTATGTTTATCGCCGCTTATCAAATGAAAAAAATCTTCTACCCGACAGACAAATACATTATTTCACGGTATATTTTCTGTTCGAAGCCCTTGTTCGCCATGACATATGAAAATTCCCCTTTATACATATTCTCTGCGTATAGTGTGAATAAAACCTACACTCATTCCACGCGGCGCCTCGTTTAGTGTGAAAAAGGGCGAGGCAAGAGGACTTGGCTTCTTCAATTTAAGATAGCCTCGGGGCCACACCTAGACTGAATAGACAAAAATCATTATCACAACAGAACACTATGAAAAAACTTGGCAAGAATGAAAAATTCATTGTTTTCAACATACTTATGCTGTAAAAAATCCCAATCTGTGTGTACGGGATAAATTATTAGTTGTCCGATTCCAGAAAAATATGGTAAAAATGAAAGTTTTTATAGAGCGAAGCTGAAATAAAAACAAATTTGTCATAGGGGAGGTTTGTTCAATCATGGAGTTATTACAATAACTCCATGTTCAATACTCGGCATTTATGTTTGGTTGTGCTATGTCCATTGATTCGCTTTTGTTTTTTAACGCGTCAATCGATTTTCAGGTGTATGGGACATGGAGGGCTTTTCACTGATCGTGTACCTCAGCCAATCAACGTTCACGCTTTGTGTTGATGTGCACTTTTCTCCCCCTGTTAGCATTACATGTTGGACATGGGAGCAAAGGAAATATTGTTAATTTTGATTACATACTTCGCCGAAGTAAACCATTTTTCCACAATAAATACTAATAAATATTATAATTACCATTTATTGGGTATGTCAATCGTAAAGGTTGCACATTTTTATGAAAATGAATAAAGTGCCATCTCAATTTCTTTTCTGAATATCAGTGACTAAGGGACATACACTCTGAATATTTATTAATCTTTCCCTGGAGATAGCCAGCGCACTTGATAGCTCAGTTGGTTAGAGCGCCGTGCTAGTATTACGGAGGTCGCCGTTTCAAATCCGGCCAAGTGCACATGTTTGTTTTTTTCAACACGTGTGTGCGATGGCTACCTTCAGGGAAAGATTAATAAATATTCATCATTGTCTACCTGGAGACCTAAGTAGTTAAAATTTCAAGTAATGTCGTTATTGATAAGTAAATCCACCCGGTATATGTAGGGGACAAAGCACATGGAGTCGAAAAGATTTTAGATATTATCACCGCCCCGTTTAGATTGAGCTGGCCTTGTTCGCGAGTAAAATATTCTTTTAGGTTCTACTGCGAGTTCAATAATTTTGACTGTATATTTGATTGAAAAAATAAACGAATGTGAACAAAACTCATGGTAGATATGTTGCTTGGTAAGCTGTGACCTAACATCTTTGTGCAGAACCAAGATCCATAACTTATTGCTGGACATCATTTCTATTCAATTTACCACCATGTTTTTAGAAGAATACAAAAGAAGGGCGTCTAGCGACCTATGCTAACAACGCGGTAAATTGAATAGAAATGGGGTTACGCGGCAAGTTACTTTAAGTTTTGTTTCGTTTCGGCACAAAGATGTTAGGTCACAGTCTGACAAACAACTTTCATAATTTTTGGATCATCTTTGTTTCCTTTTCGGAAAAATGATGAAATATACGGTTAAGGTTAATTGAACGCACAGTAGAAGCCCACGGTTTATTTATTCGTGAAAGAGGACAAATATCTTGTGCTTAACGTGATGAAAAAGTAGCTCAATCGTAATCCGGGTGGGGATAGCATCTGAAATATTTTCAACTGCATGGGTAATAACATTGACTCTGCACTTCCAGATTAAAAAAAAAGTAATTTGAAGTGCTTTATCCTCTCCATATTTACTGGATATCAACAGTGCTATTATTTTGCTCGGGTCAATGCAACATGATGTACATCTACTGGTCGCTGATATTTAGGTAAAGAAATTGTGATGACATTTTGTTCATTTTAAACAAATATGCAACTTTTGAAAGTGACATACCCCAGAGTATTGAAAGGTATAATATTTAATAATAATCTGTGCAGAAATCGGTTACTTCTCCGATATGCGTAATCAAAGTCCCGCAATCATCTTTCTCTCTTTGATCCCATCGCCTGATGTTTTGATACCATGTACTCCACTTTGACTAAGAATTTACTCAAATTAATACTCATTTTAGAATGTAACTCTTTATTTCTCTCTCACTCTCTTTCTCTCTTTCTTTCTTACTCTATCTCTATCCCTCTCCCGCTCTCTCTCTCTCTCTCCCTCTCTTAACGTCTATATTTGTTGAATGTATAAATGACGAGACGCGGATGAGCAAATGAATAACAAAAACATCCAAATTGTCAGCAAATGTAAATGAATTTATTCACATGACAAGTGCGTGCAAGATTAATTGACAAGTATGAAGAACCATACATATTTCAATCAAACAGAAAATACTAACAATGTTAAGATGTATAAAATGTTCATTGAATAATGCTTATGCTAAATTTACGCATTGAATAATACTTAAATTCATCATCAGAAATTATATCTTTGCAGAAGACGCCAGATATGGATAAAATCATGAATAAAATCAAACACTCAAAAGTCGCACACCCCTAGATAATACATGTTTATTTTGAATGGAGAGGGATACGGGGGAAAATTTGGGAATTCAAATGAAATATATTCTGGGTGTATGTCAGTGTGTGAAATATTGAACTACCTTACATACTTGGAAATTCTGCCAAAGGGGCACTTTATTCACACAACTAGCCCGATTTTTGCCTTTCGAGACTGAGTCCCTATACTGATGCTCAAGCAATTTCCGTTTGTAAGAATTTCCAATCAGTCTTTTACCATGTTCACATTCAATGTCGTCGTGTGGTGATTGACTTTTAAGCTTCATGTTAACAACGGCAAGACTGTTTTCCCTCTAAAATCCTCCGTTCATTGCAAATACCGTGTCCTGACTACTGAAACTAGGAGTCATATCTGAACGAAATCATGCTTCAAGACATAACCTATAAGACACGTCTTTTGAGGCCGAATTTGAGACGTACCCCAATAAATCGCAAAGTTATCTCTGCATACAAGACATATGTACCTAACCAAGATGGAAAGTCATATTTCTGTAAAAGACACTTTACATTGCGAGAAACGTCTTATGAAGCCATTGAGAAATGTTTAGAGTTGGAGTCTTCTAAGAAGACCTGATTCACATAATGACATCAACAAGGACACGAGTTGTTTTTTTTTCTAATGAAGAGTTACCTTGAATCATAAGAACAACATGTATTCTTTTGTGTAGCCCTTTTTACTTTAATGCATTTTGTGTTCGTGTATATGTTTTTCAACATTATCAAAGCCCCCTCTTCAGACTCAGTCTGTAGTGATCATTTGTAAGCAGAATTCAGAGGCACGTTTATCTATACGAATAGTTTGAATACAGGGGGAATTCTGTCACGGTCCCTTTTTATTTGAAGATGTAGAGCTACTTGATTAAATGACCTGTCATCCACATTAAGTGGAGTTATTCTTGTGGCACTGAGTTTTAAGGCCTTGCGAGTTCTCTTGTTGTGCTTTGTATGAAAGCTTATAGGTATACTCTTGTTGTATAATAGTTGCCACGGATAGTCTTGTGCATAAAGGGTGAGAGTAAGGTGTTTTGAATATGTAAAACTTTAACCTCTCCCCTCCCTCTCTAATCTCTCTTTCTCTCTCTTTTTCTCCATTTCTCTCTCTCTCTCTCTTTCTCTTACCACACACACTCTCTCTTTTTTCTCTCCCCCTCTCTTTCTCCCCTCATTTCTCTGTGTCTTTCTTTCTTTCTTTCTTTCTTTCTTTCTTTCTTTCTTTCTTTCTTTCTTTCTTTCTTTCTTTCTTTCTTTCTTTCTTTCTTTCTTTTTTCCTTCTTTCTTTCTTTCTTTCTAGCTTACTTCCTTCCTTTCTTGCTTGCTTTTTTCTTGCTTTCTTTAATTCTTCCTTTCTTGTTAGCTTTCTTGCTTTCTGCTATCTGGCTTTCTGGCAAGCTTTCTTGCTGGTTTCTTTCACATTTTCTCTCAGGCTTTTCCCTTTTCTTTTTATTGTCCTTGTTGCTTTCTTCTTCTTTTCTTTTTATTGTCCCTGTTTCTTTTTCTTCTTTCTTTTTTCATCCTCTTCCTTTTCTTCTTTTGTCCTATTCTTTTCCTTCATTTTCTTTTTATTCTTGTTCTTTTTCTTCTATCATGTTAACCTATGCTTTTTCTTCTTCTTATCTTTTCCTATTTTCCCATTTTCTTCCTCCTTTATACCTTTTAAATGTTTTCTTTACCCTCTTCTTTTTTCCTTCTTTATCTTTTTCTTTGTCCCTTTATTTTCCTCTCTCTTTATCCTCTTCCTCCTCCCCTCCCCTGTTATTATCTGATTCTTCCTTTTTTACAATATATTTCGTATGTAAATGTACTGCTATGATGCTTTCTGCTATAGGAAAGCAATGGACACCTCTCAGACTTTGTGTTGATCAACTACAGCCTTTAAAAAAAGCGAACATAAAAAAGATGACGATAAGTCGTTGTGAAAGTGACAGAACAAGATATTCACCCTTGAATACCACAATAAACAAATTTCTGAACAGACATATCATATCAAGAAATACACGTCAAGGTTGTGTCCTTAAGGGAGATCATGCGTGTGTCATTTACAAATAATAAATATCACGTTTGAAAAGATAATCAATAAAATTCATAGGTTGTTTTTCCGATATGAAATTGTAGGTTTATTTTGAAAGCAATACCATCAATTAAGTTAACAATATATTGTCTTGGTGACCTTATTACTACTTCCTTCATATATCTGAGAGACCACCGCTTTTCATATATGAAAGACCACCCCAAACATTTTATAGACGCTAACTCGCCTTTATCACACTGTCTACTGTAGACAGAAGTTGACTTTACAATTTTTTTTTCTTTACATAAGCTCTACAATTAACGGTGCTTGTTCCGATATATGTCCATCGTGTTCTCTACTTAATAAGAGAGCCTGGCACCTACATACGCTGACTACCAAGTACCGTGGAAAACAAACTTGCGGTTTTGACGGTAGAAGAGATGCATATAATAACATTGTGCTATATTGACGATTAACCATTCAAATGACAGTGTTTTGCCTCTACTTTAGTAAAGAAATCGGATTCGAAGGCTGAAATTTCAGGACGACAAAGATAAAAATAAAGCCTCTCGTTGATACCAAAATTGATACTACTTCCGGGTAAGTCGGGATCCCAGAAGACGATATGCACCATTAAAACACCATTGAAGTCATGGTTTACATTGTCTGCTGCTAATCCTGTAAAACTAACTAAAAATCAAGAGGCCAACCTTAACAAACTGGGCGGCAAAGATTAAAATTGTATCCTGCTCTATGCATTTCCATGCATGTGGTGTTGCCACCCATAAATAAAAAAAATCAAACATGAAAAAGAAAATAGAAAAATCAAACATGAAAAGGCTTTTTAAGACGCATGCTCACATTTATTTTTCCAACACGTCTCTGTTATTTATGACGCAACATAGATCTCTCATATGCCCCATTTACGTTATCAGACACATATTCACATGTTGTTACGGTCCAACATCACCAGGATTTAATAAAATATGGATTTAAGGGTAGATGTATTATCCTAAGCTGTTTTCCCCCTTGGTTTACTAATTGTTCTAAAAAATACATACCTTGGTCACAATGAAATAATATATCTTAAAAATAAATTTCCTTAACGAGTGAACACTTGCATATTTGTATTTTTTTCAGTTTTCCGAATGTTGGGTTCGGGATAACGCCATACACTAAAAAACACATTTCAATTTTTGTAGTATAAGGTCTTCATCTTCCTATATCACAATTCCACTTTTTAAAAAAATGAGGTATTTTGATTACCTTTCATAATTTCTAACAAGATCACGACTTTTAGAAAATGGAAGATAATTACTTTAAAAAAATCACGGGCGCTCGGCAAACACCCAGAGTAGCCTATAGAGCTCTATGGTTTACGTACCCTTAATCATGCTAATATACTATAGAACTATGAAACAAGATTAGTCAGGCATGTATGCAATAGCATCGCCATCTGTTTATTTCAATTACAAACCTTAAGATTTTTCTATTATTAAAGATCAGTAAAGATGAATTTAGTTACCACAAACGGCCACGAGCCTATTGTGTCATGCGACCACATCTTGAGGCTTCACAGTCCCGAATTGTATTTTTGTCGTCGTTTTGCAACTTGTTCTTTTTGTACGGTAAATTGTTCACGAACACCCAATTTACACTGCAAAATGTGTTTAGAGATAAACCTTTTTTTCTAAACACTATTTTGAACCACATTTCTTAACTTGTGAAACCACTAAACATGACATGTCAGATCTCTTAAATATGCATGTTGAAGCAAGATTATGGCATCTATATAATTAACACCATCTTACATCCCACTTTTTAAGATGTTTTGGATGCAATTTTTTTGTCTTTATATTTAAAAATTTGAACGTAATTTGACCAAAATTTGTGAAGATTGTACCAACGTTTAGGTTGGCGATATTAAAGCAATACATTGTAAGTTTTATTTCTTCGTTTTTAATGAGTAAAATTGTAGCAGGATGTATGCGTAAACGTGTCGTTAACCTTAATGTTACGGAGATACACTTTGTCAGTTAAATAATTGGCTTGCTAAAAACAATGACGACATTTGCTATGATGACGTATAAACCGTCCCATTTAGCCTACATTCAAGTCGTAATGAACCTTTTTCTTATACTAATTGAAATAAGAAGGATATCGAACCAATCTTGGAAGCGTGCCTATAGCTGATTGCCGTCAAATAAATAAGTCGTTTTATATTTTGACATCGTCTTTGCAATTTGCTGGAAGAATCTGAGGAATGCAACTTGCTTTGTTTATAACTGTGATACCCAATCATTTACATTCTTTGACAATAATTGTTAACCTCTAATTTGCCGGAGTCAGATATCGACCTCTAAACAAGGCCACGCTAAAAGTAAAATTACACTGATTGGAGAGTTCAAGGTTAATTAAAGCTATAATACAACCGCTTTATAAATAGATGATATACTCTTTCAATTACAATTTTACAAAATAAAAAAAAAGAGGAGAGAAAGATTAAAGCCTCTGTTGTTGTAAATGTTACTTTTCAATCATAAATCACGCGTGTACACTAACAAAAAAAATGCGTGTTGGCATTACTTGATATTTCAATGTGTTTTTTTTTTGCCTCAAACTGTTTAATTGGTTTCACATATGATAACTCAGTAAGTTCATAGATGAAAATTGTTCACCGAGCTCAAGGTACAGATGTTTCCAGGATGTACTTTCTTTTGTTTTCTATTGCTTAAGCATCACATGACACTGTGACAATCCCGGGTGACAATCATATTTTTTAATTAATCTGCTACTAATTTTCCGATAAGCGCTCTATTACTTGCACAACGCTCTAACCAATTAAAGTGTACTAACAGGCTAACTTTTAATTTAAGTATGTTTTAAAAGATGTCTTTGCGGTCTGAAAGAAATAATATCTACTGCAATATTGATTGCCTTATTAGCAGAATTAACTAATAAATGTTGCACATGGAGGTCGCCATGTTCGGCATTGGTGACGTCGCTCACGGCATTGGGGACGTTGTATGACTTTGTAAGTCAATAGATAAAAACAGGTGTCTAAGGAATGTCTAGGGTACTCCTGTTCAGAAAATCGGATTATATAGTGTGTCCAGTAGAAAAGCAGTAACGATCGGTTAAAAACTGGGGCGGATTCTTGAACAGAATATAGCTGAAAAGGTTTGGTTATGGCATTCACTAATCTTTCACTGGCTACTTATTTCAAGACACACTATGTACTATATACCAGCAGTATCACGATGCATACGAGGGATTTAGGGACTCGAGAAATTAAGAGTAGTTGAAAGATTTGTATAAACAAATATAACAACACAATACCAGTGTTTATTCTGCTTAACTTAAAATACAACCAACCGTGATCACTTATATCAACGAAATGTACTTTATTTGATAATTAGAAGGTGATTCATTCTACAATTTTAGCAATTTTATTTATGTTTCTGTCGTCTTCTCTTTTTTCTGTGTTTTACTAGCCTATAAGCTTAATGGGAGTTCTATACATCAATCATTTCTGCCTAATAGAGACATTTTATAGCCGCTAAACAGCTCCGTGTTAACCACAATTAAAGTTTAAATGGGTATATCTTGTTAAATGTTCATTTCAGTTAAGTGTCATTATATGAAACGTAATCTCACTTCTGAAGAGAGAGAGAAGAGCGAGGAAAGAGAGAGAGAAGAGCGAGCAAAGAGAGAGAGAGAAGAGGAGCAAAGAGAGAGGGAGAGAGAGAGAGCAGAGAGAGAGAGAGAGAGCGTGAAGAGAGAGAGAAAGAGCACCCGGAGAGAGCAGCGAGAGAGGGTGAGGAGATATCAGAGTGAGTTAATATAGGGTTGTAAAGCTGAAATAAAGGATGTTAAAACCGGTTTCGTAAGTAATGATACTACAAGACCTATAGAAACAACATAATTATGAACAAATATATTGTTATGTGATTCCCTTTAACATGCGTATTTTAAGTGAATCTGAAAGTATTTGACGTGCATTCTAAACGTGAAATCCCCAATTTATCTCTCCATATCAACGAAACACTCTCCCCATATCAACGAAACACTAAGTAATTATTCATCGATAAGATTCAGTGGCCAAGGATATAGCTGCTCTTTCAGGTCACCCACCTCTGGATTTTATTTTGTGTCTTTCCAATGTCATTACCGGCAATATCCCCCTAATTATGCAGATCTTCTTTTAGAGAAAAACACAGTCATATTTCCAGCAAATACAAAATTACTTAAAACATTTGTAAAATAGCTGCAAATAATAGACTGGGACATGTATTGAGCACGGAAAGTCGTTTTACATCAATGAATACTATCCCTCGGATGCCGAAGGGGTGGGTGTGTGGTTACCATCCATTATTTTTTTTTGGGGGGGCTTACTAAAACCCCTCTTCCGGTGCCAAATTATTTAATGTAATTGTCAATTAAAATTTTACGTGTTTTTCATGCAAAAACAAACATCCACCGGGGTATGGGTAAGGTACAGGGTGATCCCAGAGTGATGGATGAGGGGGTCAACCTCCGTCTTTCGGTAGAGAAGTGCCAACACGCCTAGCACAACGCAAGAACATCACAGGCACTTTATTTTGATACTAATAGATAGCCATGGTCCTCTCTTTCCATCAATATCAAAATTAGAACCAATATATCTAGCTTTATGTAAGAATGACGTCATGAAGTTTGCCTGTCGGTAAAACTGTCACTTTCCATATACACACAGTTAGGAATATGATTTTCATATACGGTTTTTGGCTCTATACATGATAGAACATGACAATTTTTAAATATACAGAGCCTTTAGTGCTATAATAGGACTTTTGAGTCATTAAAATTGCAAAATGTCAATTTTTCACCTTATGTATCCAGTATTTTCATGAACTCATGACGTCATAAGGGGGAATGTTTGAATTTTGAATTACAAATGTAAAGAAAGAAAGGGAAACTCTTGGAGTGGTTTTATTACAAATTACTTGACTTTTACACAAAAAATACGATGGACAAATATGATTTGAAACCAAAAACAAGGAGGTTGGAGTGGATGCCAAAAGATTTTAATTTGTGAACAAGCAAGGTATGAGAGACACTGTCAAAGGCTTTGGAAAAAAGTTCAAGGTATATCATATCGACTTGCCCAGCACTGTCATTTGGGACTTTCTAAGTAATAAAAACAGAAAATGAGTGAGTGACAGTTAAACGTCCTTTAACAAAACCATGTTGAAGATATACAGCTGGTCCTTAATATGAGGGAAAAGAACATTGAAAACCGCCCTTCCATACTGTTGTTGCAATAATAAAAGTGAAATAGGTCTTGTAAATTCTCCACCTTATGCTTACCACCCTTTTTGAATAAGGGAATCACATTAGACAGAGCCATCACTCGGCAACTCCCCTGATACTAAGGGACATATTAAAAAATAAAGCATAAGGGTGTGTTTGAAAGACAATCTGGGACGCACATTTCCTTAGGACCTTTTGGGAGATGCCATAGGGCCATTGCTTTTGAAATGTCAAGGATTCTTTAAAAGTCCAAAACATCAGAATCACTAAGACGTATATTACCCAACAACTGGTGCTCAAATGATGGAATATCTGGAAGCTGAGAAAATGTTTTTGGTTTTGTAAACACTGAATTAAAAATAGGCATTGAACAAACCAGCAATGTCTTCAGGTTCCTAGCCACAGACATTGATGCTATAAATGATCTTGGGGAGTGATCTGGATTTTGTTTTGCATCTAAAAAGGTCCAAATCTCTTGGGGTTGGATGTAAGAGTGGTACCAAAGTATCAATTATTGATTGTATTTGAAAGAGATAAGATTCTTCAAGCGATTATGCAGCTTGCGAAAGAATGCTTGTATTGCTTTTTATCGTTTTTGTTTTTTTTGATTTGTTAAATCAGCACCGCGCAATAACACTGGTTTTGAGCAAAAAAAAAAAAAATGGAGACTGCGCTATATGCAAAATTTGCCATTGTACAGAGTTATAGGTTAGCATTGAAAATTGTACATTGAGGGTCGATTGATATTAATTTTACACATGGGGTTTACAAAATCATATTTTAGCTCTTACACGAAAAACGGATTGAAATATCGGAGACTTTTTTTACAGATTGTATATATTGGGGTCAAGGCCATTCAATCACTTTTGCCATAAAAGCCATTCAGCGATGTGTAATATCATGTGTATAGATGGCTGCACTGAAATCAAACATTGTAGAAAGGATTTTCATGTTTAAAACACTTGTGAGGCACGAAGTGTGACTAATTGCCCTGTGACTACGTTCCCATAGGTAACATTCACTTTTTGAGGGAGTATGCACCAATTAAATGACAAGAATGTTTCATGCATAATAATGAGCTAACCATGTACACAACATGAGTATTGAGCGTGTGCATGTATAGGGTAATTGGGGTTAGCACCAGCCACGGTGGGTGAACGTATTTGTGTGCTAAATTCCCACAGGTGATTTTAAATCCCGAAGCTAAGAATTCTTTGCTGATTTTTTAGTTTTCTGCAAACATTAGGAGCATTTCGAGATTGTAACACCTTTTTTGTTTATTGTTCACTCTAGATATATATATCGACCTAACGCTATAGAATATTTTTCCCGATTTTGCTTAGAAATTGTACAACATCCAGGCTTCAGAATGTTTTTAAATATTATAGCAAATGACATAATGATTTATATTTTGTTGTGTTTAACATTGCTTAATACGATGCTAAAGTAGATTGTTCTTGGTTTTGCCTAGAAATTGTACAAAAATCCCACACTTGGTAATGTTTTCAAATATTGGCAAATGATTGAATGAGTTTGCATTATGTTGTGTTTAATATTGCTTAATACGATAGAAGTCCAGTCGTTTGATGTGAATACTAATATTCAGGGCTAGACTACCCAGCTACCCAGCCCTGAATAATAATCAGTTCTGACGGTAGTTTTTATTTAAGGGAAGTACAGCAAAATAACATATTCAATATTGAAATGAATCCATAATACAGTCACTTACATTTATTTGAAAACCATTTGAATGTTTAAGGTAATGGTATTTTTAGCAATTTCCCTTATAGCCCATTACCTTACAATGTACAAAAATTCTGATTTTGCTAATGATAAACTGATTTGCAAGGATGACTGTTAGACTGTTACGGGATAGAGTCGAAATGTCCACTATATAACATCTGTCCGATCAATGTCTTTAAATATGTATACGTTCTTGAGAAAAAGCAACTAAAAAGAAAAAGAAAAAGAAGTGTGAATTGTTTTCCGCGTGACTTTCCAAATCTGTCAAAATATATACCAGGTGTATGATGCCATTAGCTATCAGTCAATAAAAGTAATGTATACTATGATCAATTTCACTTTCTTTTTTTATTAAAAAAGTTTGATTCTTCTCTTGGCATGGGGAGAATCCTGGTTTTTATAAAAAAAAAACACACCTTTTTATCCAAATTGTTTTCATATACGTGAAAGTGGTTTCAGTGTGCTTCCATTTCAGTATGTTTGAATATTTTGTCTTTGCTATAGACACCATCTTTAACAATAAAGCCTGGATGTTATCGCAAAGAGACTGACACAATGTGTACAGCGTTTTGAAATTGAAGATATGCCAGACCTCAAGTACGATAGAAACCACTTGCATATACATGTAACAGTTGGAAAAGATGGAATGGGCGATAGTGATAATGCTATTGCTTTTATGTCAGACTTCACAGTTTGTAGCCTGATTTTTGTGCGGAAGGATACATGTGACAGCATCTGTTAAAAGCATTATCAACTACTCGATCTGTTGGGTTTGATGGGAGATAAATTGTCCTCTTTTTATATTGACGCACACACTGACACAGTTAGCGTGACTTTTGTAATAGAATTAGCTGTAGAAATGATTGCGGGTATAGCCGTTATTAACGCATCTCCTGCTGTAATTTCTCTTTGTCACCCCGAGTGTGCGATTTGAATTGTGGAGTCGGTGTGAGAATTTGGTGTTCCCCCATTTCAGAATGGCAGGCCGGCCATAGTTTTCGTAAAATGCATGTACTGAAATAAATAGAGGAGGAGCACGGACCCAGGTCAAACGTCATCGTTTACCCCTCACTACAGAAAAGGTTTGACACCTTTTGTAGTTAGTATGGACCCTCTACATCAATGCTAGGTAGGTAGTACTCTCAAATTGTGGTATCACTTTTTCAATAGGGGCCAATTTAAGCTTACACAGGGGTCAATTTTTTAAAATGCTCCAATCATGTTGAAATGTATGCCATATTGTTCGTCTAGTCATGAGGATTCCAAAAATGTATAGTTTGTACCATCTATGACCATTGGTTTGGGAGTTGAATGGTAAAAAAAGGTCAATTTCTATTTGTACAGGGGTCAAAATCAGAAGTTGCTCCAATTTTGGTAACAAATGAAAGAAGTTGTCTATCTAGCTTAATGTGTCAAAATAAGGAATAGTTTGTACCATCTGCAATGCATAGTTACCATGTTATGCGACAAAATAGGTCATAGGGCAACATAATCCAATTGGTGTTGACCTTCTTTGACCCTTATCTCCGTAAGTAAGCATTTAACATAATCAAACTATACTTTTTAGAAGTCCTCTTGCCTCATGCAAAAATTTGCAAGTATTTAAAATATAATCAGATTAACTTTTAATGTTGACCCCTGTACAAATTCAGATTGACCTTTTTTACAATTTTTGTCATTTTTACCCTATAACTCCAAAACCAATGGTCGTAGGTGGTACAAACTATACATTTTTGGAATCTTTATGATTAGATGGACAATACGGTATACATTTCAACATGATTGGGGCATTTAAAAAAAAAATGACCCCTGTGTAAACTTAAATTGGTCCCTATAGAAAAAGTGATACCGCAATTTAAGAGTACTACCTACCTAGCATTGATGTAGAGGGTCCATACTAACTACCAAAGGTGTTAAACCTTTTCTGTAGTGAGGGGTAAACGAACTCCTTAAATAAGGCCCCTATGATATTCTGCTCCTGCTCTAAAAAGCGTGATCCTGATGCGTGGCGTAAAATTTTATGACGGAGTTCTATGGGCCTTGGACGCTCACTCATACACTTGATACCTGATTGAATTTTTTTAATTGTATTCTGGTCAAAAATTGGTTACTATTTGCGAGTAGTGTTATAGGGCGCACGTACTTGGATACGCTTAATGTGAAATTAGTTTATTCATGGATCAATCAAAGAAAAAAATCCATGTTTTACATTCAAATTCATTCATCGTATTTGGCAACCAATCCTCCTAAGTCCGCCGTGATTGGATAAAAGTAGCGTTAGCGAGCTTGGTTTAAGATAAATTTGCTAGATACAATCCACATACAATCTCTAAAATTCACTTTTCGCAAATGCCAACTTACGTCGAAAATGAGTAGATGACGTTAAAAACGTTTTCGTATATACTAACCTGTGTATGTGTGCTGGCATTTTTTCACTTGCAATACACTGTTGAAAATGTAAAAGCCGTGAATTCTCTCCCCCCTCTCTCTCTCTCTCTCTCTCTCTCTCTCTCTCTCTTCGTATCGTTTAATTTTTTCACCTCACGTGCAGTTTAATGCCTTCAATAAGCGCCCCAAAACATAAAACAAACAATTTCTCTCAAAAGAAATTCGAAAACCCTACGCAGGTGCTGTTTTTAGTCGAAAAAATACTACGCAAAATGCAGAATTCTTTTCATTATTTTTTTTTTCAAAACAAAACAACACAACAACTGCCAAAACATGATAACAAAAGAAATGCGCCGCGGTAAAATGCGAATTTTGAAAGTTATGTGCGCAGTCTTCTGAGAGAGACCATTTTTGAAATAATAGAAAGCATAGCATTATTAGGTCTGTGACGTGTCTGTGATGTGACTGTGACACTGGACACACGGAGAAATTAGGCATGTCATAATTATGCAACATGGCTTTCCCTAAATCATTCCTTATCAGAAAACTAAGTTACGATGTCTCAAAACTGTCTCTGAAGGACGTGTCTTGTAAAATTACAGTGTACTGTGAGAAAACCTGAAACCACTTGAAAATGTACGTATTTTGTTGAATTATTACAGGGCTTGGGGATGTGTGGAGAATAAAAAAAACACTGACGACCACCCCAATTCTGTCCATCAATATAGACCGTCCTTTATTTACAATGTGTAACTGCAAATTTAAAGTTTGTTGTGAAAACATACTTTCATACTGTAATATTTACAGTGTCCAAATTTGGCAGTATTTTCTAATCGGAAAAGTTTCCATTTCAGAAGAACTATTCGTAATGCAATAGCATACTAGTGACCAATTAGATAAGTAGTCCAGGAACTTAAGGTCGTAGCCAGAAGGCGGAAATAAATAAGTAGTAGCTGATTTTTTTTTCAGGATAGCTTCCTAATGTTGTGAGGATCAATATATCAAAAGTCCCCAAGATTTCCCATGAGTCACATTAGCTCATAATTTAGGAATAGGGGGGTAAAGCTTATACAGGGGTAAAAATTTTGAAATGATTCAATTGAGCTAAATTTTGGACTATTGTATTCTTCTAGTCACACTTAATAAAAAATGTATAGTTTGTCTAACTTTTAAACTTTAGTTTTAGGCACACAGGCCAAAAATTGTTCAAGGTCATCGTGTGGTAAATTTTAATTAAACTAATTCCAAATTACTCGTACATGTTGTACGGTCATATTATGACAAAAATGCTCATTCGCACTCTCTGCATCTTCGAAATATTGACCTTATAGGGCAGTGGCTAGTGGCCTCCCATAGCCCCTGTAGCAACCTGTCATAATGAACCCTATACTATACAAGAAAATTACTATTTAAATAAATCTTTTCAGTTTATACATAATGAGACGAACAATTTAATACACTTTTGGAAAGGATGGCATGATTAGCATCATTCTGAGCCTTTACTCTCAGTCTGACCTTGAACAGTTATTTTCATATAGTTAATAATCCATAAATGGCAGATAGTGTAAATTATACCTTTTCCAATCCTTATGACACGATACAACGTTGGTATACATTTGAATACAATTGGAACATTTTATATATAATTTGACCCCTGTACAAAATTTACCCCCTTATCCTCAAATAGCACACAGGGGATACTTGGGGACTTTTGATATGTTTGGCTCACTTACAGCAAATCAGAGAAACTATCCTGAAAACGTCAGCTTATATACATACTTATCTCCGGGTGTTTTTCTATAATCTTGAACCCGCCTATTACAAAGTGTTCAAACGCAGTGAACATTCTTGCAGGCATCAAAATAGGACTTTCTGTCATAGCAAATTAATTTTAATAATTTTTCTGTGTAGGTAAAGTAATCATGTTCATATTTATTTAGTTTTATAGGTCGGACATTTGTTTCTTCTATATGCTCTTTGGTTACATACATCTCTGTGTCTCCCTCTCTTTCGCCGCCTAAAAATATCACAATTTGATGATCCTATAGTAAAATGGTATACATAAATATACTATTCAAAACACACAGTCGCCAATTTCAGCTTTATATTGTTGAAGAAAGTTTGTACACATGTTATATTGTATTAAATAGGAGTCATAATTGTATTGTATTTTTCAGCCGTTACTGTAAGGTTCCTAACGAAGAGATACATCGGTGAATATGAATCCAATATAGGTAAGTTATTTTATTTATGTATGTGAGCAGAATAAACCATAACATCAGTAAACTTTTTTCAAAGCTCGGTTTTTCAGTGTAAAAGTACATTATTTCTCGAATTCCCTTTCTTTTCTGAGCATCCTGTAATGAACAGAGTATTTCTGGCTTGCATTGATAGTAAATCAACGTAATGTGAATCCCGAAGAAGTTTGCCTTAACTGTACAAAATCAAAGTTACACTTTATCTCTGTACTACCTCATTAGACATACACGGTACATCAATTGATTCTGTCGATACCTTAAAAATAAACACGGAAAGTAGGACACGTGAATTACGAGTATTTAAGAAGCATTTTTTTCAAGCACATGTGAGACGGATGTTTGAGAATGTCCGGGGTATCGGAAACCTAAACAATTAAGTGCAGTGTATAATTCTGAATAACCGTTGGTGTAAAGGGTGGGAGGCTCATGTTGACCCCCCCCCCCAGTGAAATATTTTACCAAAAACTCCAATCGTTGATGCATGGGGGCACATCAACACGACCCTATAACATGCAAAAAAAATAAAATAAGTTGTACCCGATTCAAAATAGCAGTAAAAAACCCGATTTTTATGTCGCGACCAAAAAATTTCCGCCAAAAAATTGAAAAAAAATTCACTTTACCCGAGGACTTTTTCCAGTAGTAATGGGTGGCATTGGCTTATAATAGAAGAACGTAAATACATTTGCGTTGCATAAAAACGCCATGGCCGATTTGATTTTTTAAAACAAAATATGCGCAACTGATAAAATTTTGGGCAAAAAAACACAAATTTTTAAACATTTTTCTAGCTTGAATACAATGGTATTCCTTCTCAAGCCCCCAATTATGTTTTATCTCAAATGCCTGGCTATCAGGCTTTCAGGGATTATACCAAAAATTATTATAGAAGTTTGAACAACTTCAACAAGAGCGAAATTGATGTTGAGTACGATCCTCGTCTTGCAGGGTTTGTGGAAGTTGACCTAAGGTGTCTGCCAAATATCTTGTCTTGTCGTTTATTGTTTTTTATATTTTTCTAAATGATATTTTAAAAGCAGCAGGGGTTCCTAAATAAGGCCTTACCAATACCGCGAGTTCCAATTACGTACTATGTCACAAATTCATCGTGCATCATGCGTCGCCAACCGCTCTGCGTTTTACAAGCAATTACCGGGAGAATACCCTCTATCTTACTCGGACATTTTCCTCTTTGACTGTGCATTTATATTGACTCAACTTGTGTGCTCAAGGGTTCCACATGTCGAGTTGCTCGGAAAACTACACAATTATCCAGGACAAAATATCGAGTGAAGTGGTTCTTTCTACGAGGAGAAGTTGGGTGAATATCAATCTTACCGGCATGCACCGCGGTTCATAAAAATGATCTTAAATCTTCGTAGCCGGTTATAGGAAAGACAATTCGATAATTAGACTTTGCCCGGTTATCGTATATTCACTCCCATTTGAAAATAATAATAATAATAATAAACAACAACAATAATAATAATAATAATAAACAACAACAATAATAATAATAATAATAACAATTTTAAAATAGAAATATAGCGACTTTATATCTGAAGGCATCGTATATATCCTTAATAATTTCTACGTTCACTTCTAGCATTGTGTTCAGGAGTAATAATTGCATCATGGGATGAAGTTTACAATCGTGCCTTCTGTAAAAAGTATAGTGGTCGAGTTTATAGTTTTCATTCATTAGCTTAAGGTACTTGCAGATTGAAATATATTTTCGACTGGGCATGCATAGTGTTGTTAGTATTTGCTCGCAGGAATCTTCCTTTCAGGTAGAGAATTTCACCTTCAAATACTCCCACAAGATGAAATGTATGGTGCTTCAAATTTAGCTTATAATTAGCATAGGGGTAGAAGAATAATTAGCATAGGGATAGAAGACAAATGCTTAAAATCAACAAATGCACTGTAATCCTAACAAAAATGACCATACTTGCCGAACGTCAGGGCCACAATTTCTGATATTAAGTTTCCTCCTGAAAAAAAGTCTTCAATAGCTGAGTCCTTGAACGTGACTGCCACAATTTTTTAAATCACAAATAAACACCTCTACGTAACGAGTCCAGCTTACAGGTGAGCTTAAGTTTCAATTAGTACGACGTAGAGTCGCGATAATTGCCTGTTGACTGCGTATTGTTTCAGTCCGCCGGTTATGACCGAGTATTTATAAAGATACAGTTACGGAATGAGATTACGCGATGAGTTTTGTCACACTACCCCCAAATCCAGAAAATTACCGAACTATTTTTTCTAAACCAAATTCTTATAGGGGGTTTCAACAAATGTGATATATTGCTTAATTAATCCTTCATTTTGATCTAACTGGGAATATGACAAAACTTGAGTATCACTTCTTGCTCTCAAATAAAGGACCAAAATATATCTTTTTGCACACATTTTCCTATACGAGCTCTGAAAAAGGTTTGATGAAAAATCGACCTTTACCTGTTCGGTACGGGTAATTAGTATCTCCAATATTAGTTATAAAAGTTGCTCTTTCAAGAAAGGTATATCATTTACAGCTAAACTATAAGGGAATTTTAATTTGTTGGAAACAACTCCAACTGTACCAAAATTTAAATATCGAGTAAAAAGGGGGCGTTGTATCGTACGAGAAATTTTGTATTATTATCTTAAGGCTATCATTGGCAGATAGCACATAATACAATCCGAGGCAAAAGGGAAATTGTGTTTCCGAAACTCGCAAGCAATAACTATGTGAAATCAAATTCGGCTATTTCTTGATGTGTTTATTTATGCATTTCTATATCAAGTCTCTAGTTTTGTCTGTATATTGATATATTTAAAGTGTATTTATTTATGCATTATGTACTAATGTGTGTATGCATTTATGTATTTATTTATGTATTTATGAATAAATGTTTGTATTTATGAATGTGTTTTATTTACGAATTTTAATTAAACGTATTCCCTTTATTTATGTGTTTCATTTATTCATTTAGTTATTGGTGTATGTAATTATTTATGTTATATATTTTATTTGAATTTATTTATTTATAATTTATTTTTTTATTTATTTAATAATTTCGTATAGAAAACAGCATCTAAATAGAATTCTCATTTGTGACCCTATAGTTTTGTTAAATTTCCTCTGTAAATACCCCAATTTTAACAAGTATTCTGTGGAAAAATGTTCGAGAAAGTCTGATATTACATTAGCAACTAAGGGACCGGTCAATATATTTGCGATGGGGTGCGGGGGTTTATTGGAAATAAAATTCCCATTGCCTCCCACACCGCATTTATGTCTGCACGTCTGGTCATAAATCAAAGACCAGATACCTAAGTGATTTTAGACGGGGTATCGGGAATTTCAACACAACATTCACAAACCTGGAAAACTATGACTTTGCTGTTCGTCTCTTTTGAAGATTTTCCTTTACACATCCTACGCTATTAACTAATTAGCAATTAACTCATCATCACCATCATCCATTATCGATCCACTGCAGGATGAAGGCTTCTCCAAGGTGACACCACAAAGATCTTTCTTGGGCTTTGCTCCTCAAGGTTATGCCTAGGAACTGGGTTATCTCCGTCTCCGCGGATGTCTTATTCCATTTCTAGATCTCCAGTTATTAACTTTGTCCATCTCCCATCAGATAACAATTAACTAAAACCTGGCAAATTCTGAACGCTAGGATGATCCATTAACTTAAGGTTTGTAGTTGTTACAGTAGATGTAAAGGACAAATAAGCTGTATCAAAAGAAGATTTTTTAAATTAAAGAAAAAAAACATGATAAAGCACGTTTTAATTGAATTGACAATAAAAAAATCAGTATTAAGACTGCTACTCTCTGAGGTATGTTGATCGTGTCACACCGTGCGTTATTAAATGTTTAGATGAGCTTAACGCTAACTGCACGTGTTAACACTTTATCAGTAAATCTGAGTAATTCATATCACACTATGCAATTAATGGACTTGAGCAACTTTTAGCCATCAAGCGTTCAATTAAATCCTTGATAAATAATGCATTATATCATACGAGCGTGTATCGTTAAAGTGTACTAGCTATCGCGCTGTAATTTTTAATTTACGTATGTTTCAAAAAATGATTTTGCGGTTTAAAAGAAGGAATAATTCAGGCTCCAAAATAACCTAAGGCACCTAAGGCAATTTGCCTTAGGTGCCCCTACCATTTGCCTTGGTGCCCTAAAAACTTTGCTATTCTTTAACATGTAATGCCTTGGTGCCCTTTTAAAATTGGGCAAAATTGCCTTGCCCGCCCTAATTCTTATTTTGGAACCTGTTGAATATGCACTACAATATGATTGTCTTCTAAACAGAATTAACTAACAAATGTTGTCTGTGTATGGAGGTAGCAATGTTCGACATTGGAAATTTCAGGCACCTAAGCCAACTGAAAGAAACAAAGGGGCCCTAGTAGGGTTGGAAATGAGAATCCTATTCTCGAAGTTTGAAAAAGAAGGCTTGAAGATGTTTTTCTATAGTTTGAAGGGTGCTGAATCAGAATTTTTGGGTCCAACCTCTGGAAATGTGACGGAAATAGTAAAATAAGAGGGTAAAAATAGTACAGGGATAAATTAGAAATCAGGTTCAAATTGTGTTTAAATGTGTACCAATGTATTTGTCTCATTATAAGGATGAAAAGGTGTAGTTTGTCTAGGTTCCGACCTTTAGTTACACTGCTACAGCCGTGATAAGGTTCAAGGTCATCCTGGGGCAAAAGTTATCCAATGCTCAGGTTTTGTTGAAACTGGTGTCAAATTAATTGCTCTGGTCATACTAAACCAGAAAACGCATTTTAATTCTTTGGATGACAGCTCTGTATCCAATTAGAGGTCAATTTTGGTGATCCCTATAGACCACATAGACCCTTGTTACATTTTGGCCACTAATTACGCAACCAAATGTCAAACATTGTAAAATAAGGCAAGACGAACAATTTGACACCAGTTTCAACAAAATCGGAGCACTGGGTAAGTTTTACCCCAGGATGACCTTGAATCTTATTAGGGCTGTACCTGTTTAACTAAAGGTCGGAACCTATACAAAATGTACGTTCTTTTAATCCTTGTAACGATTAACGAGACCAATGTATTGGTGTGCATTTAAACACATTTTGACTTGATTTTAAATTTACCCCGTACTAATTTTACTTTCTTATTTTACAATGTTCCCCACATTTCATAGAGGTTGGACACACAAATTCAGATTTAGCACCCTTTAAACTATAGAAAAAACGTCTTCAAACCTTCTTCCCCAAACTTTGAGAATAGGATTCTCATTTATAACCCTACTAAAGCAAGGTGGAACTAGCGTGCCGTGCCTTCAATACGGAATACTCCAATGGCATACATAATTACATGTATGCAAGCTGTCTACGGAAGATAACACGCCGGTGTACAATTGAATTTATATCAATCGTTAGTTCACACCTAATGTTAGAACACAGCTATAACAACGTGTAACGCGTAGAACATAGGATATGTGACTCCATTGAATAAATAATTCAGCGAGTGTTGAACAATTAATGGATGAGTCGGTGAAATTCCATTAATTGCATACGACGAGGTGTTATTTTTTACTGGTAACGCTTAAAATAAAATGTTTGGCAGTGAGTGATAAAATCACTTAAGCTAGTAAACAGCGAGATATATGGTCTGACAACAACAACGTTCTTTTCCTTATTTTAGCAGTAGTCTGTTTAGTACTTAGATTTTAATTTAACATTGTTTATTTAGTTTTGTTCTTTTTGTTGCCGTTGTTCACTGTCTGTGTGTACGTGTGTGTGTGTGTGTGTGTGTGTGGGGGGGGGGGGGGTGGGTGTGTGAGCAGTGGCGTATCCAGGGGTGCAAAACTGTACCTGATTAAAAAGATAAAGACCCAAAATATGGAGAACAAAGTAGGATATAAGGGGAAATAAAATAATAAAAATATCATATAGATGAGAGATACAAAAAAAGTCCAACTTTCCTTCTTCTGATTCCAAAAGAATGCAGATTAACATTAAAAAAAAAAAGAAAATTGATTGTCGTTCTTTTCAGGGTCTAACAATTATTAGTATTTCTTTTCAGTGTCTGTAGCTGAAAATGTAGCCATCCAGACTCTGCGTATATTAGGTGGCGGGTATTATTTATAGCTTGTGCCGATGGGTCTTCGGCCAACTAAAAGTTGATAACGAAGTGACGTTTAGTTACATACCATATCAAGTTTTTTGCTTGAAAAGGAAGAAAGTAGATAAAAGAGTAATACCCAGGGAAAGATTGTGTCACATATTCATGTGACATCATGTATTTCGAATGTTCATGGACAGAAATCGGACCAATTCGATTTTGCATTTTCTAATTTTTGATGAAGCATATTATGCATGTGTTCCACATATTGGATTGGAATGAAATAGATGGTAAATGAAAGCTTTTTAATCTGACTTAAAGGCATAATAGCTAATGCAAATGTACTTTTATTTTTGATTACATACTCTTTCCCAAGTGCCAAGTGTAAACATTTACTACTGGCCTCTTTATCTACCTGTTCTGTCCGCCGTTAGTTGTTATCACTTACACACCTTGACTTCAAGAAAGTCTGACCACCTGTCTTATTAAGACTTTGAATAAACACTTGCATCCAGACTTGGTAGAGTTGATGAATCCAAATCGTGTTGAGAAATCTTTAACACCTTGAGCACTTTAGCGAAGGCTTACGGGAACTCCCTACTGTGTATAAGGTGACTTATGGGGAATAGGGATGAAGGTTCCTAATTCGATCTAAAATCTGTGGTTCAAAGGGTGCTCCTATATTTGAAGGGTATAAGGTTTGACTATACATAAGCATTTAGAGCTGTCTCGGTTTGAAACGTTTTCTCAGTTAAGACTTTCTTGGAACAGCCTTAGGGATACATTCACAGCTGCGTTACCTGACGGAAGTGGAGTTGTTACAGGAGGCGAGAGGGGTAGATTTTATGAGAGTGGCGAGTGTTATAAGGGACAGCATCTCTGAAGTTTGAGTTGTGTGTGTAAATAATACTTACTGTTTAGTTTGATACTCTGCTTATGTTTTTTTCAGATCTCCTGTACAGACAAACAGTAGTTCAAAACGATGTCCCTATCTACATGGAAGTGCTAGATTCCTGTTCACAGGTAAATATTTTGTGAATCAACACTTAAAGCGGCACTGGCACATTTTCACAAAATATGAAATTTCTTCAATTTGCTCTCAAATGATAGTCTAGGCCATTGGAAGAACAGAGATATATTTTACACATAAAAATAACATACCCCAAAACAGATAGGGACATTGATATGAGGATAAAGACATCCAGGTATTTTGTAGGCCAACTTTTAAGTTTTCCATAACTTTAATCAACAAATGTGTATATTACGTGAATATTTTTGACTCGTATTCACTGAAATTAAACCACAAAGGTTATAGACCGATCAAACAGTGTGCATAGCGTGGGAAACATGCATACGGCGTGCGTGTTCTTGTGTTAAACGCTATTTTCGTCGTCTGCTGAATTTAACGTCGCCGGCGACGTTAAATTATAAAATCGTTCTGTTTACCCATAAGGAAGCTGGTTTGGTCTTAATTATTTCGGGTGAGGGCTTTTGTATATAAAAGCCTTACAACCATGCAAAAATATCGATTTGAAAAATCTTGAGGGCGCACTATTTTTCAAATGTGCCAGCCAGGCGGTGGCGGCCAGCTTCATTCATAGCGCAAAACTGCCGAACGAGTCATTGGACGAGCCGAATATCATGAATATTGACCGAAGTTGAAGTCACTGGCTGCGTGTGACAACCCACTATAAATAGATCAGTGAGTGGCGAGTGGGAATTCCCGTACGGAGCCGCGACCGTTTAAATTGCTGATTTAGTCGGTGGGCATAAATGTGCTGCAAACCTATCATCAAATCGTTTTAAAAGACCGGACATGAGAGGATTGCTACATGCAGGTCAACGAATCATTCCACGGCGGTGGTGCATAGGCTCTACCCTGGGGCGGCTACTGGTACAGGCCTGGTATATGGTCGCAGCTATTAATCCTGGTGACTAGCGATTGAACATGAGGTCAAGCAAGCTCGTTCAAAATGGATCCCGTTTGTACCGTTATTCATACCAATAAAAAAATACTTAGATGGAGTTGATTCTTAACTCCAACGGAGTTTGAGTGGAAAATATTGATATCAAACATATTTTCGACTTAGAATATTTGTCCAAGTTTTAGTGATTACGTGCTAAACCTATGGGAACGGCAAAAACGACGATATCTTGGCCGGCCCCCCCATGTGTGCCAGTGTTTCTCTTTAAGTGTAAGAGATCTTGTGCACTTACGTTGGGTATAAGGGGGAACTTTGTGAGAAACCCCATCACTTCCCCTCCTGCCCCCGCTTGGTATTTTTTACAAAAACTACTGGACAGTGAGGGTATATCACATGACTATATACCAGGGGAAAAAATGAAAACGGTTGTAATGATTCAAAAATGGCGGTCCAGAAACCATTTTTTTTGTACGGCGCACAAAATTCTCCGCCAAAAATATGGAAAAAATTCCAGAAGGATTTTTTTCCAGAAAAGGTTGCTTATAATAGGAGAACAATTTACATTGCTGAAATAAAAAAAGTAAAAAAGTAGTCCAATACGATTTGAGAGCCAAAATAATTTGGATAGTGCCACCAAAATGCTTTATAGCATAAAAATTGCCAGGCCGGTCGATTTCATTTTTTCCACCAAAATATGCGCAATGATATTAGGCAATTACATAAAATTTTGGGCAAAAATAATATTAAATATTAGCGTTAAAAATGGCAAAAGAAAAAATCTTGGTCCACATGGACCCCCCACACATGGCCATACCACTTAAGTGTTTATAATGAACTTTGATTGAAAACGGGTTGCCAAAAAAGTTACTCAATCAAAACAGTTGTAAAGGCGATCTGTATACATCATCAATTTGAAGAAGTAATTTACTGACTGGACGATTAAGTAGTTATGTTGGAGAGTAATAATTTTAGTTTTGGAATTAAATTTTGACTGGCATTGCAGTATATTATTACGTTAGAATGAATCAATTGCTACCTTCTTTTCACAAACGTAAATAGGGTATCACACAAATGTCACAGGAGGTTCAGTGTGCTCATACCATGGCATTGTGAGGCAATGTTATAGCTAAGGAGAGAAATATAATCCACCGTGGCTCTGCTATTTTATCAAGTAAATTGCATTTTCTTGCGCGTTATCTGGTAAAGGGGAGCTGGGCAGAGATTTAAGAAATATAATTTACTGGAAAAAGGTGTAAGTGTACCGTATCGATTTGAATTTTACGTAATATTGGAAAATATTTTGTCAAACTTAGAGATTGAAAAAGGTAAAAAGGAAACAGTAATGCCGAGCTTAGGCTCTGCAGGATATGTTATCTTGTATAGAGCAAGTTTTGAAGCAAATACCAAATGGACCTCATAGTAAATCTGTCAACGAAATCAAATCAAGCACTGGTTTTATTTTGTCAGTATTTTTCATGTTGATTGATAGCACAAACAAGCAAGGTAATTTTTTTAACATGGACCATATTAGCTGGGTTCTTGCTAGCTTCAACTCAAATTAAAATGGAGGAACGTTGTTAAATCGAGAATCATTTGTAAAACCGAGGTACCCATGCGAATTTGCGATGTGATATGGAACACATCTGTTTGACCCCATACAAATTGTCTTTTTAGAACAATTTTAAGCAATGGCGACACAGTTTTGACAACAGATATAATTCATGTCATGCAAGAGCCATTACTTCTGCAAAAATCAGAACAATCCATTGCGGGAATCTTGCCAGGCCTACAAAGGTCATGATTTGTATGATCTAGCGCCCTCTATATGCCCCTTCGCCAAAGAAAGAGATGTAAAATTTGCCTGCAATGAAATTTCATAAGATTTAAACAGCATGTACTCGGTGGAATAATCAAAATCAATTGTCAAAACTGTGTCGCCATTTTTTTGTTTTATTCTGGTTTTATCATAATAAATGAGACTTTCAAAACGCTTTTGGAAAATACTAATTGACATTATTGACCGCACAGGTTTTCATTGTTTTATTTACATATTATTATTATTTATTTCAGGCTGGTGTCACTGAACGAGAAAATCAGGTACAGTGGGGTAATGCATTCGTTATCGTATACAGCGTGTGTGATCGCCAAACATTTCAAAATGTCCACAAACAGATCAAGTATATTCAGACTACCAAATCCCCTTCAGCCGTTCCAATTGCAATAATCGGTAACAAAGTAGATCTAGAACACAGGCGAGACGTACAAACAGAAGAAGGCAAAGATCTAGCAGAAGAATATGGATGTTATTTTTTTGAAGTGTCGGCGGCGGATGGTTACAATCAAGTACGTGATGCGTTTGTTACTCTTCTCAAGGATATATACGAAGTGCGAAAGAGCAAGATGAACATCAAGAGAAGAAGAAGCAGTGTGACTCGTAACATGGCCAATAAAGTCATGCAAGCTATGTTTGGATCACCCAGAAGATCAAGAAAAGTATCACTACCGTAGCCAATCAACGTCTTTTATATTCTGATCATACAGCCTTCATAGGTCGTCTTATAACTGCGGAAGATATTTATAGAATATAATTGCTGAAAAACTGCATAGATTTAGAAAGCCTACGCCAATTGAACAGTTGCTGTTGAACACGTTTTGTCACCAAATTACGCTGACTTTTATTTAATGACAGTGCACTAGAATTTTTATTTTCAAAATAGCCAATGACGGTCGCAGTTTCTTTAGAATGTTAGGAAATATGCAAATGAGTAGAATTCTTGTCTACCCAAACGACTTCATTCCGTGAAAAGTTAAGATCAAATTGACATGACATTCTGGATAACGAAACAAAAGCCCGACGGAAATTTTTCACAACACCTTTTTACTTTGTGCTCAATTAACGCCTAGACCCAGTTATTTGAAAACAAATGAGTTATATTTTACAATATCAAAAAGAAAGAAAAATATCTTTTCATATTGTTGGCCTTACAAAGCCCTACTAACCAATGAAAATGAATACGTACATGAAATCTATTCATATTATTTTTTAAACAAGCTCTACAATGCCGGGCACCAGTAACCTTGATTATAAATAGGTTGCTGAATCCATAATTCCATTATTGTTACTGAGTTTAAGAGAGAGGGTGAAATTAGATAGAAACAACCTTTAAAAATTACCTGTTGTTGTCAAAATGATCCGGGGTTGTCAAAACACGTTTCTTTCGTGATAATTAAAAATATAAATTACTTTTCAAATGAAGAATTTAACTGGGTCTTCAAGTTACGCAAGTTAATTTATCAAGCAAATCTGACGTGGGATGGCGCTACTAAACGAAAAAGGACAAGAGATGGCAACATGATTTTTGCTTAACTTGACTGTTTGAAAAGAGCTTCAATAGTTTGAAAGACAGAGGTCGCTATATCTTGTTGCCTTCCGGTGTACCAGTCTTCAAGGTCCAGTCATGAGAAAGCAAGATAGGTGAGCCCTACATGCTGATGAAAGAGATGTAACTTAGCATGTATAATGTATATATAAGTTGAATTAAATTAATGGAAATACCAACACTCAAAATATTGTTCAAAAATACCAGATTTAAGGCTCGAGTTTGTTGAAATCATACACACAAATTCTTCAAGGAATTTTGAAAGATTTCATCAAACTATGATTTTTTATTGAAAATGTTGTAGTATAATGGCTAACACTATGGATCCTGAGTGGGACCAAGCGATTCAGATTTTTTATAGCCTGTCTCAAAAAGTGGTACAATCAGAAAAAAAAATGGTTGAATATGAAATTTCAAAATAAGCATAATACTTAGCATAATTTTAAAGAACAAAGACCAGGCTTTTCAATATTGTTTGTTTCATCTTATTGCTTTTTGTCAATTCAGAGAGATATAATCAATTTAGTGCGATACACCAAAATCGATTTTGTGCCACTTTTATGCATGCGCAGATTTCAAAAGATTTGAACTTGAGAAAAGGAACAAAACGCAGATTAAAGTACACAAAGGAAGTCTAATTTATTTCGACACAAGCTTTAATAGTCAATATAATCAGTTCAATAATAAATATTTTTTCATAAATAAACAAATACAAATATTGATTGCATGTCAATGAAATGGAGCTTTAAATTTATTACAAAATTGGTATTTGTTAATATAATTGCAAAATAAACACTCCAAGTCCAAAGAAATGGTTTAAAAATATTGCACTATATCTTTGTGCATTAATTAATTGTTGAAGTCAATACAAATTTTGAATTTGGAAGCAAAGTATCAATGTCGGTTGGACTTTGCGTTTCGTAATACTTCAAGACCATAAAAACTCTCTTCTAAGTTGCTGTACGGTCATGACTCTCAGTATGTCGAATGTTATTATATAAACTTTATCTTAAAGCCAGAACTTACTGAAGATAATTTCCACCATTACGTAACTGTTTTCGCATTTTTTAAAGTTTCTTTATGAAGTTAATCCTTTTTGAAGAATTTCAAGTCTGTTCAAATGTGAATAACTTATGTTTAAGTAATTCTCTCACCATTTTCACTCAACCAAAAAGTGGCACAAATTTGATTCTTGTGTTCCCCCATTTATCTCTCGTACGAAAACAAGCAAATGAGATGAAACAAAAAGTATTGGAAAGCCTGGTCAAAACAAAACGACTTACTTATATTCAGATATATATGCAGAATAATGAAAAGTACATTCAAATGAGTCCAAACAATCCTAGTCTTAGTTCAGTGGTGTGATTTTGAAATGACTTCCTAAAATCGCAAGGAAGACTTCTCAAAACCAGTGACTTATTTGTAATAACCTATGCAGAATTTCATTGATAACAGTACACAATATAAATGGTTATACAAGTTAGAGGATGAGGATTGCTATTTTAACAGCACTTACTACGGACCCTTCCTGAAAATTGGTAATACTCTCGTAGAGTGCAAAACTTAGCACATTTGTAAATATTTTTTCTTCCTCAAAAATTAACTCATCCGCTGCCTGACGAAATGCTTCAAAGGCTGGTTCTGATCTTTTTCACAATAAGAGCGTTAAATGTTTTTCTTCCTGGTAATTTCGTTTATGAGAAACAATGACAATTATTTTATAAGTGGGTATGACGTTTTTAAATTCGTTTTCCCGGTTAAGGTAGACGGACTCAGTCTGAGTAAATTTTTCATATTTGCTGTAATTCAGTGTTGTGGCACTATCTTGTAGTTAGAGAGTGATCACGGCTATTAATTCTTTACGTGGATTTGCGTTCCCCGCAGATAAAAATAGTTTGGCTTTTCGCACATTTCATCCTCTAATAACTAGAACACAAATAGTGCAGAGTTTGTTGGAAAGTGATCTTATACGTGTTGAAGATGACCTTTAACTCCTTATCTTTGAAGTCCACAAGTCCACAAGTGACATATCACTTTAAAAACTGCCAATTCAGAATAACCAGATAAACATGGTCTTTGGAGCTGCTGTTTTAAGTTCGTTCTTGAGAACTTGCTAGTCCCTGTTCTCATAAGCAAAAGCTTATGAGTACCTTTTATAGCAATTACTTATACCATACTGATCTAATAATTTCTTTTACTAATAGTTTAAACTAGTTGTATACAGGCTAGCAATAAACAGTTTTCTCAACACTCGCTCAGTAAACACTCTGAGTTTCGATCAAGAACCCCGTTTTGTTCTCTATACAGAACCCTTCTAACAAAATGGTTCTATAAAACTAAAAGATTACGTAAGCTCTAAACGGTTACAGAATAGGTATGAATTAAAGAACTATTCTGCGAGACTTCTACTTTACTCTAAGAGGGATCTTTAAAGATCCTAAAAAGGGTTTTGTAAAACATGAAAGTATTCTTTTAAGAACCCAAGGGGTTAATTGGAATTTAAATATCATTTTTAAAAACATTTTCACTGAGGGTTCCATATAGATCTAAGTCATCTAAGGGGATCTAAGTCAAACCTTTATCTTTAGAATGTGGAGTTTTTATGATAATTGTTTCGAAGAGAAGATACCAGTAGCTTCCCACAATGCATTGCTTCCATTGGAAGTTTTTGTACAGGTTGCCATGTGGATCGTTAGAGATGAAACGCTCTTAAAATGCAAGTTTGTGATCAGTACTGTCAATTTAGCCATGTTTCATCACTAACGACCCACATCAATACCTGTACAAAAACCTCCATTGGAAGCAATGCATTGTGGGAAGCTATTGAAATCTTCTCTTATTGTTTCGTGCCTCTATTTTTGGGTTGAATTTTTGTGCTGGAGGTAAGAAAATGGTTTAATATTAAACAGAGTTGTTAAAGTATCTTGGGATGATGTGCCACACTTTAAGAAAGTCTAGGTCCCGCTTTCTTTTTCTCAAAATGGGTGTTTTCCTGTTACTTCAGTGTAAAAACAGTATTTAGAAATTTGGTGCAAATTAATGTTTAGGTATTAAACATGTCAAATCTCTAAATACTTGACTGACATCAAATGCTCAAACATCTACAGTCAAACAAGGTTAGAGTTTAAACATGTTTAGATATAACTTGGTATTTTGATATTAAAGGAAAAGTTAGGTTTCCTAACTTGCTTTATTGTTAAAGCAATGGCGTCCTACTCTATCTGGCTCTCCATTTCTGGCACCCATACTTGGCGCCCTCAGTTGGCCTATTAGGGTGAGGCGGCACATGTCTCAGCTTGTGCTCACAATGGGTGCAGCTGATATTTCAAAATGTTTAAAACCTGATGAAAATAGTGTTTGAAAATGTTTTTTTTTTCTACCTACTGTTTTTACAGATCAGGGCCCAAATTCATAAAACCTTACTAAACCTAGTTGGCAACTAAAATGGGACTTAGTTGCCAACTAAGCCTAGTTGATTACTAATTCAAATTCATAAAACTTTACTAGTGCTAGTTGCATTCTAAGAATCTTGTTAAATTTAGAGTTGATCCAGAGCAACTCTAACTCACTAGTTGGCAACTAAATCAGTTTATATAATGTTTGCTTACAGTATCATATATGAGCTTTATGAGATGTTTACATTTTGAGTAATGAAGATTTGCTCAGTAGAAAATATTAAACATCACATTTCTCAAAAGCAGTATTACACCAGAATAAAAGATTTTTTAAATATTTCTTTCAGTGCTGAGTTACGTCCTTCTGTTTGTCAACTCTCGATATATAGTATACACTATTAGAAATTTCCGTAAATTAAGAAAACAGATTTTTCGTAAATTTACGGAAAATCTGTTTTAGAAAACAATAAAAAACAAAAAACATAAAAAATGTTAATTTACGGAAATATTTGCAAAAATTTCCGGCAGCAAAATCTACGGACTTTTTTTTTCGTTCCGTAATTTTAAATTACGGAAAATTCTGTAAAATACACATTTTTCCATAATATGAGACAAATTTCTGTAAAATTACTGTGAAACTTCCGTTAATTCACAGAAACTTCTGTAAATTTACCCTAAAAAGTCCTGGAAATTTCTGCTCCCCGAAATTTCCGTAAAGTTACGGGAAATTTTCTACGGATGTAGGTTTCTCATGTGTACAGGCCTTATACACGGAAGCTACTACAATTTTTGGCAGCATTTGATCATGGTTTCACAGTGATCAAAGCCTGTTAATGCTCTGAGATGAACAGGCTCAAACACAAAAGGGTAGCATTTAAAGGTGCAACGAGAGATTTTTGAGCAAAAAATCCCACTATTGTTACATAATCATAGTCATATAGATTCGACACTCAACGTTTCTTACCTTGTATTCGCTACAGAAAATGTCTTAAAAGATAGAACAAGCGATTTTGATTTGCTTATATTTCAATGTAAAACAAAGGCTGAATTTCGTATTTGCTCCTATACGAAATTAGAAATTTTTCACAATTTTTTGTACCAAAGTAAACATTTCTCAGCCTTTCAATCTTTCATATGGGATATTTTTGATGGAAGCCTTCATCAGGGCAAAATCTGTATTTCGATTTTTTTTAGGGACAAACCTGATATGTGAAATCCTCCCTCGTTGCACCGTTAATGTATTGAATTTTACATCCCCACACTTGAAACCAAGACCATCCGCCCGAAAGCGCCCAATTCTGTAGACAAGATTGAGCTAGTTCGCAACTAGATTTTCCTAGTATGTAACTAGTTAGCAAGATTCTTAGTAAGGTTTTATGAATTTCAATTTAGTTGTCAACTCCGTAGTTGCATACTAGGGATTTTAGAATCTTACCAGGCCTTAGTTGTCAGCTAAACTAGCAAGGTTTTATGAATTTGGGCCCTGGCCTCCTTTGCGTGACATAACTGATGAGAATGCCCATAAGTAGTTGTATTGGTCATAATGCAGAATTAGATTAGCTTCGGAATATTTTGTAATACCTTATTGTGTTGGCAAACATTTCTATGCATAGGGAGAGCACTTAGTTGTTGTGTATTATGTAGAAAATGGTATCTTTTGTATATTAAATTTATTCCATTTGAATAACTGATTATAATTCGAATTTACGTGGCACAATTTTAGAATCTTCCCTTTTCATATACACGACCAGTTTCTTTCCTGCAGTGCACCTCATAACCATATCACTGTGTGAGCTGTACTCCAATAATGTACATGAGCCATTACAAACAGGGTCTTGTTCTGGCATTAATAGTCACCGTAAGCGTACAATGACACATTTTCTATACAGTACTCTATTTGAAGTTGAATTCCAGGTTATTTAAACGGTACCAAAGATTATCTGACGGTACACACTGGTGCCACTAGTACAAGAAAGGGGTGCCTCCGTAGCTATACCCTTGGGTACCTAAGAATCAGGTACTCCGTTGCCGACTGCATAAAGCACATCATTATTGGCCATTTTCTGTTATGATAAAGCGTGCTTTGATATTGACATTAAGAGTCCGTACATACATATCATTTTGTACCCATGATAAAAGTTAATTACATATGTATGCTTAAAATGCTTAAAAGAAACAGTGTAATATCTAGGGGTACTGCTTGGATCTTCTCAGGCCCGTAACCGGGGAGGGGGGAGGGCTGGTCATCCCCCTCCCATTCTTATAATGCCAAAAAAAAATAACAAAGAGGGCCATCAAAGAACCAAAAATAGATTTTGCAAAACGGAGCGATCCAAAAATTAAGGATTTTATGCCTTTTTGATCAACTTTTTGGCGGGTGATTTTTTTTAAAAGTCCTTTTGAACGCACCCCCTAAAAATTCCTTGTTACGGGTCTGGCTCTTCTCGAGATATTCTAAATGTATTCAGGTTGACGATATGGCTTGGTAATCGAAAAAAATACTCTTTAAATGCAGTGAATTGCGGTCTGAAAGGGTGACTGCAGTGCCCATTCCGAATGAGTGAAACCTTTAAAGGTCCCAGGAAATGAGATGATAAACCTACTCCAAATCTTTATGGGAAATTCCATTCCAATAAACAGGCCAGAAAAAAGAATACAGTACTAGTGACATCATTAGTGAAACTATTGATTTTCAGTCAGTGTCATGAATAGATTCACACCAGTCACCTGGAATTTTCTATTACTCTCTGAAAAATCAATGTTACCACAAATTAAACGATGTCATCACCAACCCAAATATTGAATACTTTCTGGTCCCTCCTTGTAGACTTGACACAAACCACATCAATTCTATTTGCATTTCGTGGGACCTTTAAGATTTTTTTGTGGGTCTATTTATACTCAGTCAGGCAAATACACTGCACATGCGCAATGTCGGTTATTACTCAAAGGAGTTTGTTTTTGTTTTGACTACTAACAACATGGTATGCCAATAACACCTTCAGTATTATTATTTTTATCGTATAAGGTTTAAAGTATAAATTATGTTTGCACCGACTGATGGCGTCATTGCATGTTTTCTAATGGACAGTTAGGACAGTCTATAGCATTTTCTCTGTGCCCAATCAGAAAATGTTAATACGCCATCACACTCTCAATCGCCGCTCTATCGCGGCGCAATTCTCATATTGTTCTATCGACCGTTTAGATCTTACTCCCCGTTGATGTGTGACCCGCAAAGGTTGGTACGTTGTTGCTAGGTACAAATGTTTACGCTTTCATTTTTTAGGAAATGCTGTGGTATAAATATTTTGATACAATGAAATACAAATCTCCATCCAGTCATTTTATAAGAGTTAAAACAGTTCTGAAGTGTGGGTTTTTTTTTTTTTTTTTTTAAAAAAAAAATCTGACCAGACACTAGACATCACCGTTTTAATCCACATTCCACCTGGTATGCTTTTGGCACAATTTTTTGAAATCACTCTGCCAGTGAGTTTTACCTGGATTAGCTACCATTGGATCCCCGGCATGATCAGAAGCAATTTCCTGTCAGTGGAAGGTGGATTAAGACTGTGATGTCAGGGTGTTTCAAAACACCAGACCTCGACACAACAGACCTAGACCTCGAAACATCAGACGCCGGAAGTCATTTCACTTCCGGTCGGCTGTTTCGAGGTCTGATATTTCGAGACATTCCCCCGGGTGTCTCGAAACGTCAGACCTCGAAACAACAGACCTCAGCCCTCGACACATCAGACCCCCGTGACGTCACTTCACTTCCGGGTCTGAGGTCCGTTGTTTCGAGGTTGATGTTTTGAGACATCCCCCACACTTCAGCATGTGTGTCAATATTAGAAACTGACGGAATGAATGTGTATTTATTGTGTCCAAATATTGCTTCATGTCACACCCAGAAACTCCGTGTGAAGATAATTCCAAAGTTCCCATTGTTTCTTTTCTGTTCTTCTGCCGACATTTGTGACTTTTTGGGTCACAATCTATTTTGCATAAGTTTAACAGGCAAAATTCTTGCATGCCTTTTTATTGATAATGGAACCTCACAATCCAACATATATACTTACTGGGATTATTTTGTCAAAACCAAACAATTATCGGTAACAGAATTCAAAGTCTTTACTACTTACGTACATTTTGAGAAACGCCTTGAAACTAATATTGGAATTCTAAAGTTATGATGTACACAAGGTCTACGCACATCATACTATTTCATTTGTTTTATATTAGAAATGTAAGTCAGCGTGCATATAAGATAAGGAAAAAGTGTAAATTCATTGTTAAAATTATAAATGTAAGATGGATATTATTGCTTTGGAGACACTTGTCGAAAAACCCTTAATTTGTAACTGGCTTGACATAGTGAAATTAAAGATGGCGGGTGTTCTAATTTTTTAAACATGCGCATGCTGCAAATACGTAAACTGGGCGGCTTATCTGCGGAATTCCTCCGCCCCTTGTCTGAAGTTACAGTATGCACTAATGGCGAACATTTTAATGGAAAAGTCCTGGCTACCCGACCAGGGTAACCCCCCCCAGGGCTAACCCCTACCATCTGTTTCGCGTCTGGCGTATAACACTTATATAATAAGGTATGTTTTTTTAGCACTCTCGGCCGTGTGTCTATCGTGTAATATCACACGGGCTACAGCATTATTTTGAGTAAAACAACGAGGCGCCGCCGAGTTGTTTACGCTAAATATTGCTGTCGCCCGTGTGATATGACACGATAGACACACGGCAAAGGCTAAAACAATACCTTATTCTCATTCTTTAACACTTTCATCACAATAATAAGCGTTAGTAATCATACTTCTAAATTTGTAGATTTTAATCACGCAACGAACTACCCGAAGCATTTTAATCGTCGTCCCATTGTTCACGCTGTTACTCTGCGCTGTCGATTGGCCCGCGCATGCGTATGCCGCTCGCCTCCGACGCTTCCGCGCTGTACCGGGATATCGTCGATATCACAGCGGCTAGAACCAATGAAATTGCGTAACAATCTCAGTGTTAATAATGACGACAAAATGCACTGTGCCAAAAAAAATTTGATGATTCTTTGTTCTCTTCTTTGATACCCTAACGCCCATGATATACTTCCCTTCGCAGTCCGCCGCGAGCGATTTCTGCGCGTGTGCATGCGTAACACCGTGATCTTGGGTCAAAATTCCGGTTTGCGCACGCCAATCTCTTGCTGCGACTGGAAGTATATCAGGGCTTAAAACCTCTTTTACCGAAGGGGGGTGGTTACACCCCCCCTTCAGTTTTTCCCCGGCTTGCTAAAACCCCCTTTTTGGGGCCAAATTAGTTAATGAATTGTCAATTGACATGTCTACGTTACTTCTCATTTTCATCCAAAAACCAACAATCCACCCCCGGGTATCGGTAAGATCAAGGTTATCCAAAGTGATGGATAGGGGGGGTGTCACCACCCCCCTTTCGGAAGAGAAGTACTAACATGCCTAACACAACACTTGATACCAAAATGAGTACAAACATGCCTAGCATTACGTCACACCGACTTCAGAAAGTTCGCATGTCAGCACAAACTGAAACTGCCATTTCCATAGACACACCCCAGTGAAAAAATTCAATTTTTCGCCAAAAGGTTTAGTAAAAGCGATTTTTCATGCGGTTTTTGACTCTACTTGTGGGGAATACTAGTTTTATATACAGAAAAATCATTTTAGAAGAGCATAATAGGGTGTTTGAGTCGCTAAATTGGAAATACTCAATTTTCCACCCTATATACAGTATTTTCGTACTTTCACCTCAACATATGACGTCATGGTTACGTCATAATGGTGATGTTAGTACTATTTTGGTATCAATGTAAAGAAGAAACTCTAGCTATCCTTTGGTACCACTTTACAGGAATCGGTGTTTTATAACGAAAAGGACAGGGGGTGGTCCCCCCCCCCTTCGGGATGTTGTTTAAAAAAAGCTCAGGTAGACGAGGTTTAAACTTTTTGTGAACACTTTTTAATCCTAAGTACTGACATTGTTTAGTACAGCACAGTATAGTCACATTGCTATGTATCTGTGATTGATTCAAATACCCCTCTGGCGTTTTCATTGCAACCTAACAATTGGAATAAACCATTTATCACTCCGGAGTGATTTTATTACAAAATTACTTGATTTAAACACAAAGAAACTTTTTCATTTCAGGCGATGGTTAACACATGTAAAAGCAAAATAAACATTTAAAAATCTCAGTTTTGACAATAATTGAGGGCGCCATATATACAAAATGTGCCAGTGTTCCTCTAAACGAAAATATTAAATGTATACTGTATATGTTATATTCATGTTAACTGAGATGGTATTGAGAATTGATAATGTTGGGATTAAAACGATATACAGACGACACAATGACATGTGCTACACGGATCTACGTTTTCTCAGACTCCTTCCTTGACTTACTTAAGCACTTTAATGTTTTGATGTTATATTATAGGTAAATAACCTGACCTTAAAAGAGAAGTCGAGCGAAGAAATTATTCATTGAAATTAATCCATACTACATTAATGTCATTTATCTGAAATCAATTTGGATGTTTACATTTTGTGAAAACTGCAGGAGAAATCAATGTGCTTTATTTGTTATTGACTGCTAGCTAATATAGCACTGGCATTATTATTAACAGGTTCTTATACAGAGCATATCCAACCAGATCTATGCGATGTACAGATTAAAACCGTGAAAATACATACAAAATACTTACCAAAACATTAAAAAGCATTACAAAAATAATGATAAGAAATAAACCTTATGAAATTTCCTAATGCACAGCAGTAGACAAGATAGCATAAATGTATAA
>JAMKCH010080102.1:0-24263 GCA_023653785.1 Ophioderma brevispina
TTGAGTAAATTTGGCGTGTGGTTTACGCTCATTATAAAAATATTCCTAAACAAGTTCCAAAAGGATAGAAAACCGCATAGTTTCGTGCAGAGCCAATTGCACATGAAATACAACATTCTAGAACATTTAAAATTTTTCCTACTTTTTCTTTAATCCGTTTACGGATAATGTGGTTCACTTTTAACCATCAATCTTAGTGTCTCTTGACTGGGGAGGGATTGTCAATATAGGGTTTTTTGTGTGTTTTTTTTTTTAAACATGATAAATGTTGAAAAAAGTTTATTCCAAAAACAGTGTTCTGTAGTTTCATTTTGTTTATTCGGAGTTTACGTTGCAATTGCTTTACTTTTCTTCTTGTTGCTTGAGTGATTTGTTTGTGGCTTACTGATCATGAGCAAAGTCCTAAACAAACAAGCAAGTTCCAAAAAAGGTTTCCAAAAAAAAAAAAGGAGCAATTAAGCCACAGGTTTCGTGCGGTGTCCAAAGTGCATAAAACAACCAAACACTAAACTTAGAATTTGTTTCTATGTCTCTATCCGTTTACGAATAGTGGTTCATTTATAGTTTAGCTACTGTTTGGATTGAACCAATAACAGTTATAAATATGTAATGGCCGCAATATTAAAGTTTGGTGCAACCTCAGCCCAACCTGAGCGTCATCACAATACCATCACCCTGTAGCCATCGAAAAAAAGAAAACACCACCCGTTAGCCATCACACCCACCACCCCACCCTGTAGCCATCAAATCACATCTTTGTAGAAAACCTGCCCCGTCAATCCATGGTAGAACCCTTTCTCATGTTAGCGTCTTCCCCTGGTCGCAAAAGAAGATACTGAAAGCCAAATATATATTTTATTGTAGTAGAGTAATTTTGCGGCCTACTTTTGAAAATGCAAAATAAATTTAACTAAAATTTGAGCATGGGTTCGAATAACAACTACAAGGAACTAGATATGAGAACAGGGGTTCGCCGGTCGCTCTAAAGAACAACGAAATGAAATGAAATTAAATCTGAAAAAAGTTCAAGTACGTGGCGATTCGAAATCAACACATCTTCTAACTCTAGGTCAATATCGTCTACTCCATGTTGGTGATGATACCTAATGTCCAAAGAAAACCAAACAACATAAATCACAAAAAGCAAAATGCTTTTTTTTTTCTTTTATTGTGTTAGTTTATTATGTCGCCGATCTCGAGAATTTTTATATGTTTGGATGATTTAAAAATCTCTTACATATTAAGCCAGTTTCCTTATTTTTGGCAACAGGGCTACTCCACACAACCTTCACAAACACACCAAACCTGGAACTATATCGACATTCACCCTCATACCAGATGTTTTTTGTTCGAGGCATATTGCATGCGGTAGACCTTATTATCTTCTTTCTTCAACATCTGTGACGACTTGCCCTGGGTCTACAGGTCCGGATGTTGGGTCCTATTGAATTTGGTACCCTTTGTGAACCCGGCTATCAGTCCCTGGCTATTTCTATGGTGAATTTTGAATGGCGAGGGCGTTTACTTTTTTTGCTGTGCTGTAACGGTGTCTGGGATCGTCTGAATCAGAATGATCAATCGCCTCTGGCTTGCCAACTTAAAGCATATCCAGGCGTTTATGCGGCTAATGGTCCAACCAGGAAAAATAAAATCTGAGGCCACCATTTCTGATTCTTTCCTGCTAGCGAGTGATATGAGCGTAATTGATCACTTCTGTTCTACGCCGGCCTAGGTTCTCCTCGGTGTATCCACAACCAGGTGGTGGGGCTTTGATTTCGTGGGTTCTCCTAGGTTGTACGCCATCTATACTAAATTTTCCTTTTGATTGTTGTGCGCGTAACGGAAAGCATGGTAGAAGGAGGATAGGACTGTCCAAGATGCTACTACTGTCTTTCCATACTGTAAAGGGGTCAGTTTGGCTGTTCTGTCTAGAGTAGAAGGTCCCTCTCTCAGTCTTTGCTATGCCGGACGATTTGGGGCTTTCTTTTTTAAGGCCGATGCAACCTTTCGAAGCCCAATTTGATGGCACCCGTAATGTATGTTTCCTTGCGAGGAGATCGTTTTGCACAATGCTACCGAGTATAGAATCTATCCGTAAAGATCTTGTGCCTTCTATTGTAATGAGTGCTCGCTACCTCTTTAGTGATATAATAACTTTGTCCGCGGCTTTTTGATAAGATGGGTCCGGAAATTGCATATGTAACCCGACACAGACTCTGCCATGGCATATATTTTGAATCCGGCTTGGTGGCTTGATTGGCATGAAAACTTGTGAACCCCTTCTTTGAAACCCTTATAGCGTATCATGGCTTCATTTATTGCCAGTTCTCTCGCGCAGTTGTATTGTTTGCGCAATTTTCTAGGACGTTTCCCACACAACTTTAACGGCCATATGGCAGTGCACGCATTTGATCATACTTTTCCTTTTTTTCTTGGCTGTGGTCCTCGGGCAAACGTTTCCAGTCTTCTGCGATAGCAAAACATCTTATCCACCTGGATATTTGTTCCAAACGTTTCCTCCTCATTGTTCTACCTATCAATTCATTTTTAAGGCGGTTGCCTGGACCAATGGGGGGGGGGTGGGGGTGGGGGGGGGGGGGGGGTGGTGGGTCGGGGCGTCCGATAGTTCTAGCTTTATTAGGCCCATGATAGGAGTATGCCGAACCAACTTTAAATCTCTGGGGGGTCGTTTCTTGATATATCGCGGGTCATTTTTTTTAGCGATCCTCCCGTTATATTCCGGATTACTTCATTTGACCGGCTGATCCAAGTGAACAGAATGACCGAAAGAATTTGTAGAAATATTTAAGTGGTCTCATTCTGCGAGTTCTTTGAATGCATGACCTAAAGGTTCGTTTGGTTTGAATCAGAGTAGGGAGTTTGGTCGTATTTCGCGACCACCCGTCCTTATCTTGTGGATAGTGGCCGTTTAGATTTGAGGGCCTCTCCCGGGTCATTATCTGAGGCTGGTTCAACAAATACCTTCTTTTTTTTTGGGTCGTGGAGCCCTCTGCCTACGGGGACGGCTGTCTAGGGCGTGCGGGCGGCGCGTCATCATCATCTCATCTTCATCATCTGACGCTAGTGCCTGGTTTCATTAGCACAAACTTCTTCATCTTCATCATCATCATTATCATCTGAAGCTAGTGCCTGGTCATTATCACGAACTACGTCATCAAGAATGTCTACTAGATTCTGAGTCGTCATCGTCATCCAAACTATCACTTTGTCACTGTCACTGGGGCACTGTCACCGGACTGTGCACGGTCACTACCTATTTGCACTGTCTCGTCACTGCTATCTGAAGCGGAACGAAAACGTGTGTGAGTTCTGAAACCTGGAAGTTCACTAAGAGCACTAGCATTTTCGGCCTGACTAGAGCTAGAACTTGTCCTTTAGTGTTTTTTCGGTCTAACTACTTGGGCGGCTTGTGTTCTGGCAGGAGACCGTGCGGTTATGACTACAACATCGGCCTTGCCTGTGGTGATTGGCCACTAGCATGTGCTCCTACTCGGAGACTTAGCGTTCTGCGTGCGCTAACTTCGTAGACTTAGCGGTCTGACGTGCCCTACTCGGAGACTGATCGGTCTCACTATAAATCCTGCCTTGCCTGTGGTGCTTGGCCATTGGCACCTGTTCTATCCGGAGACTTAGCGGTCTTACTGCACTTGACTCCTTGTCCCTTTGTGAGGAGCTGACTTGAAGTACTAGCCTTCGATATTGTCATTTTGGGGCTATGCTAAGTCTCCTTAGTCTTTTGCTTAGGACTGCCTCATCGTCAGTGGAACTGTCAATGCCTGTATCTGAGGGCTTCTGCGATTGGCGTTCCGCAGTGACAGGCCGTTTCTCATATACTTGGTCCGTTTTTTCTTTTTTCTTCACACCTGGTGATGCACTAGGTTGGCGATTCAGCTGCTGCGGCAGCTGCGGCCTGCTTTTCAGCTAGGCAGGGACTTACACGTTTAGCCCTTTTTTTTTTTGGGCTTCTTGGGAGTTTCAGTAATCTGATTCCACATTATCATCGTCTATTGTGGGCCTTAGAGTGGGGAGTTGTGATTTTGTTTCGCCATTACTAGCGGAGCTAATATCCATTGCTACAATTGATTGAAAAACCTCTCCTTCCCTAGTGGCAAGTCGTCCTGTAAGAAACGGATTCCTATAAGTCATCTCTGTTGCTAGTCCAACAATACCTGAAAATAAAAATATTTTTAATTTTTTGAAGTTATTTCAAATGTGTTAATTCCTACTTTTTTTTTTAAACCTAAAAACACCTGAAAGCCACCCTAAAACCACGGAAGCGAAACAACCGGTCTACGATTAGACCGGTTAGTCACCAAACTAAAAATATACTAAATTTTGACCAAACATTAGAAATCCGCAAAAAAACCTACATACTAAGAAAAATGTCCAAAAGTCTATGTTTTGGTTTTCCTCTGATGGCTCCAAGATAGTGTGGATACCCTTTGCCCGATCTTTTTTTTTAATTCTGACAGGGGTCAGAAGACTCCCTCCACACCCGAGGTGGAGCTCCAGATTACTCGCCGGCGACTCGAGCCATGCAACAGGATGCACTGGATACATGGTACCATGGCACACTCACCGGTATGACACCTGACATTTTAGCCGGTTCATCCTAAATTCATTCGGCATCATGGTCCGTGTTAAATCCGCCAGTATTTGTCGCAAAACTGGTCCGATGACCCGGCCTCAGAAGCTCTGCGATACCGATATGGTTTCACCGCCTTTTACCCGTGTTTGAACTCTCTCTTACAGCAACCCTAATCGTATTTGGTTGCAAAAAACATGGCCCGAATGACCCGGGCTCAAAATCAGGTTTGGCCCGCTTTATAGGCGGTTCGTGGGTAAATGCCCTCTCTCTTTTCTCTGCGGGTAAAGCGTCTAAAATCGCTCTCGGCATCGCGCTTTAGCGTCCGCTCTCTTCAAAACCAATACGTGCCACTTTCGCCTATCCCTTTTTCTCTCTCAACATCACCCCTCTTATATATATACGTTTGGTCCCGAACCAGGCCCCAGCCGCTTCAGGCCGGTTTTTTTTTTACCTCTGCCTCTGCGCATCTACTTTTTGTACACACAACCCAATGTAACGCTAACGAAAGCGTCCCTAATCAAAATCCAGATTTTTCGCATACGGCACCCGTCCATTTTTAGCTCTCTCCCCAGCGGAGAGCCCCCCCCGGTAAAATCACCCACTATTCGGAAAACACCGGGGCTGCTGGCTAAAAATATGTCGGCGCAAAATACACTACCCTCTCCGGCGGAAACATCAGCCTGGGGCCTGCCTTGGCTTCCAACCAAAAATCCGCCCGTTGGGCATGTTTTGTGAGCAAAGGTAGTGTGTCTTGCGCCAACATTTTTGTATGTCTCGACGGGGCGTTTTCCCACATGGGTGATTTTACCGAAAAGGAGAAAAAGAAATGAAGAAGAAGAAAAAAAAATCTAAATAAAGCATGATCTATCGGCTATCCGCTGAAGATAGCTCAAAATGGACTGTTTCCGTCTGCGAATCGGATTTTGATCTAGGTGACGCTTTCGGTAGCGTTATATTGGGTTTGTACAAAATGTACATTGCGCAGAGGTAAAAAACCCGGCCTGTAGCGGCTGGGGCCTGTTCGTGACCAGAACGTATATATATATATGGATGGTGTGTGTGACGTGAAAGATCACCCTAGATCCAATTGTAGGGTGAACAATGAGCTGACCGCTTGTACTGCCTACGCCATAAAAGCCCGCCTGTAGTGGCTGAGGCCAGTCTCGGGACAGACGTATATAATAGTGATTGTGTTTCCTGGGGTGAGTCGATTCACGAGAGCGAATAACGGTAAGACGGGAACATGACCCGTTCCCTTGCGTCGTTACCAAGAGATCACCCAAGATCCATAGGTACACGTTGGGTGAAAAATGACAAGTCCAGACGGACCGCTTGTAATGCCCACTCCAGAACAGCCTGCCTGTAGTGGTGCTGGGCCTGCTCGGGACCCCTCTTATATATATATTCTTGTCCCGAACCACGCCCCAGCCGCGAAGGCCAGCTTTTTTTACCTCTGCGCATGCTACCATTTTTTGTTCACCACCAATGTACCGCTACCGTAAAGCTTCCCTAGATCAAAATCCAGATTTCGCATACGCCCTTGTCCATTTTAGCTCTTCCAGCGGAGAGCCGCTCCCGGTAAAATCACCCTCTAGTGGGAAAACACCTTATCGTTTGAGTAACCAATGTTGGCGCAAGTGCACTACCATAATCCGCCACAAATACTGGCAAGGCCGAGCCGGCCTGGATCAACTCAGAACCACTTACCGCTAAGACCAAGGAAGCGGACCTCGACCTTTGTAATCCTTCGGGTTGTATTTTGTCGTGCTAAGGAAGCACATCAAAAACAACCCTAACGGTCTCATTTTTAGACTGGATTTAACGCTCAAATTTTACACCAAAACTTAGCAATTAACGTAGCCGGCTGCCGTGGCCCGGCTATGTTAAATGCTAAGGCTTTGGTGTAAATTTAGGGTAAAAACGTCCAAAAGTAAGAGTGTTAGGGTTGCTTTTGCCTTGCTTTTTTAACAAGCGCTCCCGTGGCCCGGCACGTAATGCTAAGCCTTTTTTGGTGTAAATTTTGCATTTTTATACTATTTAACCCCAAATTACACAAAGCTTAAGCATTGAACGTAGCTTGGCCACGGCAGCGCTTTTTTCCTACCTAGGCCTTGCGTGATCTCCTTACGCAAAGATGTCCTCACGTTTTAACCTATAGGCCCTGCGTGAAACCACTGCGAATGGGGTAAGCTTTAAACTGCTTCGCGTAACATTTTCCTAATAGGCCTTGTAAACTCATATTTCGCTGTTAACCAAAAAGAAGTTTGTTAGAATTCAATTGTCTCTAGTTCCTCTAAAATGCTTCTAATTGATTTGGGGACGTTTTCCGCTCTGGGACGCTTTTTGGTTTCTCATTGCATCTCGGAGTTTCCGGAAATGACGCGATGCGTTTCATTGCATCTCGGCCGTTTCCCGGCAGAAGATCGAATTGGCGCGATCGTTTAATTGCATCTCGGCCGTTTCCCGGCAGCAGTCGCATTTTGGCGCGATTCGTTTCATTGCATCTCGGCCGTTTTTTCCCGTCAGAAATTCGAATTTGGCGCGATGCGTTTTATTGCTCTCGCCGTTTTCCCGCAGAGAGCGAATTTGGCGCGCTGCGTTTCATTGCATCTCGGCCGTTTTCCCGGCCGAAGCTCGATTGGCCGCGAGGCGTTTCATTGCATCGGGACGTCTTCCGTAAAATGATGCGATGTTTTTTCATTGCATCTGGGCCGTCTCGGAATTGGACTGGATGCGTTTCGTTTCATCTGGGCCGTCTTCCGGAAATGACGGCGATGCGTTTCGTTGCCTCGGGGCCGTCTTCCGCGAAAATGACGGATGGCGTTTCGTTGGCTCTGGGCCGTTAAAATAAAAATAGATTGGCCTTTCTTGCAGTTGGGCCTCGGCCGGCAAAACGACCCTGTCCCGGTTAGGGTTAATAGTCCTTCAGTAACATATCTTGCACTTTCCAAAAAGACAAGGCGGCCATATTAATGAGATCAAATTCATAGTTTATTTTCATGACGAACATTTAATTAATTTTGTCATAAAAGAACGCAGAATGACAAAACTTGCCTTAGACCATTTTTGAAATGACTCATATTAAAATATTTAGATAATTTCAATCCTTTTGTCCACTTAAAATGACCAAACTGAACATGATGCCAGTCAAACAAATTGATCCATTAAAATTGACATTTACAACGATTTGATGGTCTAAATATGTGTCAATAACATAGCTTATATATTTCCTGCATGAACACATGATCCAAAACCAAGGTACACTATCAAAATAAGCAGAGCAAAATGTGCATGTACATGATTTACCCAAAGATCCAATAAATTTGCTCACAGGTTAATCGAAACGCATTCTACGATAGCTTTTTAAGTTTTTCTCAAAATCATAGAACCTTCTAAGTCTTTTGCTACCCAGGAATCAAATTGGCAATTCGCTGGAATTTACTAAACATCCATTAAGTCTATGTACACCGTTTTTGCAAACAAATACCAGCTGTATCTTGCTAAAAATAAATGATATGTTATCCCTTAAGACAAGCTTACAGTTTCCCTTTTAATTGTTCCTCTCTAAACCCGCCTTATGATGACTGACAGGAGATTGCCTAACTCTATCATGCCCTTACTAAGTTTGTATGTGGGTATGGGTGGACACAAGTATTACCTATGGCAAAGTGTTGATGATAAACGTGCTTTTAAGACTCATTTGCAATATTGGTTCTGATTGGGCAGCCCACATATATTCCTTTGGAATAAGTGAGTGTGAAAGCCGAGAAATGCAAATTCCTAGTATTAGTGAAGGGGCCTATGTAAAATTGGGTTAAGTTCATTTAAATTGTTGGCAAACCACTATAAACGTCTACTACTGGGTTCTGACTAGGTCAGAAATCGATGATTGCCGGGGGGTGGGGGATTTTGGTTTTCTGTTGACCTTTAGTTACCTTGACACAAAGGTCAAATGGTCAAAAGGTCATACTCGTCCAAAGTTTTATCGACGTTGGTACCAAAATGTGGCAAATTTCACCAGGAATATGGTTGTATGATATTTATATTTTCTTATTGACCTTTCGTTTTCATGTAATATGCAAATAACCCTAATTAAGAAAATAATATTGGCATAAAATTGCCTTTATGCAGGCCCAGTCCTGTCCAAAGCAAGAGTTAGGCCAACAATTTTTGCACAATGCGGTCATCTGTAAACACTCTACTCTACTTAAATGTGGAATGAACCCTACGCAATCCCCATTATTTCTTGGTATTAGCCTAATCTCTGGGTAAGTAAGTAAAGCAGTTGTTTGTGTAAAAAGTGCAAGAGAAAATGATCGATGTACATGTAGTCTATACAATCCATGGAACGAATCATTACCGTGAAATAACCCCGATCCGCACTTTAAGAGACAAAGTATGTATATAGTATCTTAGTCTCAGTCACATGTAGTATTTTCATTAGTAGATCCCATCCGAGACCTAGATGTCTCGTCTAAAGCATGATCAAGTAGTCACTCTACACCCTAAAAATATTTTCAAGAACGGGTTCATTTTGACCCCGTTTGAGTCAACTTCACCGACTAAAATGGGGTTAAAATGTTGGAACCCTTTTTGTGTCAAAAACTGTGAAATGACCCTGTTTGTGGTCCTAATGTTGACCCCATTTTTGAGCGGTGCATAGTTGACTTCGCGTTTTTCGTGTGTATACCCGGGGGAGGGTCTCAGGTTTGTTTGGGTAGGCGTGCCCCCGAAATAGTACCCCAGCGCAATACCAATTTTTTGGCCAAAAAAGGACCCAAGCTTTTACCAGAGATGCAATGTTTGGGCCAATTTAATGCACACGACCCATTGTGATATAAAACAAAAATTGACATGAAAAAAGGGGTCAGTGATATTGGTCAAGTCCCCCGTATCCCCGTATGTCATTTAGTTGAACTCCCCCCGGCATATACCCAACCCATGCATCACATCTGCTATTAATGACCATTTGTTTGGGAAACCAAATATGTTACACCGTTTGTACAAAAGTTCAAGACAAAATTGCTATTCCTCTTCATTGTACTGATGCTGTATCCTTTTCAAGATATCAAGTTAGAGTCATCCGCCCATATAAAGCCCCTTGCTATTACTGCCCATGGTTAAGTAACTGAACTGTGTTACACTGGTAGAATGAAAAAGACGATCTACCTACAGGGGCGTCAGCTCTGGAGATCTAATGGCGGCCATCCCCAGCACATGCTGCCTTGCATGTTGGGCAAATTTGCCCAAAGGCTAGGCCCACCGCAGTAACTGTGGATTGACGTCAGTAAGGGCATCCGCGGCAATTTATCTTTGCTCCAATAATCCTCACACAGCATAATTGCTGAGTGTGAGGTGAATCACGGCCACCTTCGTTAACGGGGACAAAACGGATTTAAAACTTTGGTCTAACTAAACTAAACTAACTTTGATGAACCTGTTTTAATTGAAATTCAATATTACTTCCCTGGTCTTAGTGTAAAAGTGTGTGCAATAACCAGGCAATAGCCCTAAGTAATGATATAATTGTTACCGAACCTAATTCAAACATCATACCAAAAGCTCCCAAAAAGGGGCAAAAGGTCCACCTATTTGGTTGATTTTGTCCCTAAAATGGTCCAAGTGTAGAGAAGTTTGACAAGAAAGTCCACCTTTTAGTGATGAGATGATAATGTAAGTTCAAGTCAGTTCAAGTGTTAAAAAGTACATCCTTTTTCAAGATTTCAGTGGTTTTGCTACTTTTTTACGTAATATGTATCGTGCACAATTTAAATTACCCCTTTTACGTGTTTCTTTGGTCGCACATGAAATCCCCCTTATCACTGAACAGTGAACACCCCCCCAGGCCCTGGATGGAAGAATACATTAAAAATCACACATGGGATGAGGACCTGAAAAGATAACTTTATAACACTAACTTTTGTCTCTGTAGTGGGAATCGTGGTTGTTTTTACGGTTATAACAAAAAATTCATTCCATAGACTTGGTTTAACCCTCGTCTTACCACCGGGCGGTTACCACCCCCTAGTGACTTTGCTCCGGTGCGCTAAAATGTCAAAGAGTTTCCGTAAAAAAGCTTATGGTAATCGTTCTCTCTCCTCCTTTCTGGTCATTTTACGAAAAAACAATGTGAAGGTAGCACCTTCCCCCGGGTTAGGTCATGGCTTCAAAGTCGAAGGTAGGGGGTTGCCACCCTACAATATTTTTAGGTACAATTTTGAAAATATTATGCACAGTATGGCTCTAAAACTCTGTTTTTATGTAAAACTATCACTCTGCCATCATTTAGAGCTGAAAACCGCATGAAAACTCAGATATTCCTATCATTTTTAGCGCAAAATTGGTTTTTTCGGTCGCCCATGTGTCTCTATGGAAAATGGCCAATTTTGTCGGCACAATGACTTTATGACTTCAATTGGACGCCATACTAGGTATGTTGGTACTTTATTGGTATCAATGGAAATAGAAGACCATAACTATCCACTGTATCAATATCATAAGCATCGGGTTGCTTTATAACAAATTCTCTGAGTGGTGGTTATGTAACCACCCCACCCACCCTTGGTAAACAGTGTTACGAAAAAGGCTTGGTAAGACGACGGATATAGAGCTACATCTACCATTTTCTCTTGTACATGTTTCATGAACAGCTGGTTTCCTTAGCCATAGGCATTAATAGCAAGGTATAATGGGGTTGTGTAGGGTCACTATACATTGTGCAAAAACAAAGGCTAACTCCTTGCTTGGACAGAACGTCACACCAAGTGGGTCTGAAACTGCAATTTTATGCATATTGTTGTCTCTAATTTGGCTTATTTTTGCAATAACTAGAAAAACTAATGCTCATAACAAAATAAATTATCATATACAATATTCCTTGGGAAATTTGTCATATTTTGATGCCACAGGTCGATTAAACTTTTGGACGCTGGTAATGACCATTTTGACCTTTGACTCTTGTTAGAGTCACTAAAGGTCAGCGGAAAAATGGCAACATCGAATTTCTGAATAGTCAGACCAGTAGAATACATTTATAATATTTGCCAACAATTATATGAACTTCCATACAACCACTCTTGGAGAAATAGGCCCCCTCCATGATATAGAAATAGAACCATCTTGAATCTGCTTGAATTCTTACTCTTAAAGACACTACATGATTTGCTCAACAAGCAAATCGAAAAAATCATCAAAATCAGATATTTTAGCAGTACGTAACAAGTACAAGTATCCTACATACCCTGCAAATATGAGACCCCGAGCACAACCTAATAAGGACAGAATCGGAGATTTTAGTCATACTGTCCGAACGGACACACTTTACTACAACCGTAATTGAATGAGACCGTATCTTGGAACACTACCTGTTTTTCTTCCTTTTCTTTCAATTCTCACAGCTGGAAAGGTAACTTTGATAATTCTACAGACTTATCCTTCACTTTGAAGCTATTCCTGCCAATTTCAAATATTTTTCAAATCAATGCAATAGGGCTTTAAATAACAGCTGTTTTATAATTGCAATGGCATTAAAGGTGGATACCCATGTCGTGGTCCCAATTTTCTGTCGCCTGCCTTAAGGCAGAAAGACCATATGTTCACTTTGTTCACTGTAGTCTGTTGTTGTTGTGATGTGCTGTTTGTTGTTGATGTCTGTTGTTGTTGATTGTATTTGTTGTTGTTGATGTCCTGGGTGTTGTTGATTCTGTTGTTGTTGTTGATGTCTGTTTGCGAAAAGGGTTAACAGTTGCCTGTAATATCCACATACTTTGATGGATTTTAAACCATATTTGGGTCACATTTGCAAACATGACACCCCCATTTGTTGATGGGTCAAAGGTCCACATATACCAAGTCAAAGGTCATGTGAGGTCAAGTTTTAAAATAGCTGAAAATGTAACAGGGGTCATTCCATGCCCAACACCAAGGTGTGGACCAGCCTCTCAGATTTTGTTGAATTGCAGACAAGGTACATTTTATGGGCTACAGAGGAGGCAAAGGAAAAATTTCAAATCCATTCCCCGTTTTGAAGTTAGGCTCTTCAAAGTACGACTCGTATAAATTGTGATTCATTTTAAAAAAAACGTTATTAATGCTATTTCTATAATCATTAGTTTGCCCCTTGTTGCTCAGAAACACAAAGCAAGTACAATTTATTCATCCCGCCTAGTAAAAATAGGCCCTCAAATAGTTCCATGTGCAACATTGGACTAAATGGACCACATAGAGGGGCGCTTATTGACGCGTACACCTATATGAGTTCTAGCATGAAAAAATCTAGCATACACTATAACATCACTGTGATAGAAGTTTGGTTTTTTGATTCTTACTTAAAGACACATCAGTGATGTAAATCAGCAAATAGAAAAACTTATTCAAAAATAAGGATTTTAGCATGACGTAACAGTATACAGGTACTCCTAACATACCTGCAAATTATGGACCAGAAGAAACCTAATAAGGCCAGAATCGGAGAATTTTAGGTATTACTGTCCGAACGGACACTTACGACAACAGTAATTGATGGCGAATGTTATCTTGGAACACTACCGTTTTCTTTCCTTTTCTTTTCAATTCTACAGTGGAAAAGGTAACTTATGAGAATATACAGACTTACTTATCCTTGCACTTTAAGCTATCCTGCAAATTTCAAAATATTTTCACATCACTGATAGTGTCTTTAAATAAACAGCTGTTTTATTAATTGCAATGGCAGTAAAGGTGGATGACCCATTCGTGGTCCAATTTTCTGTCGCATGCCTTAAGGACAAGAAAGAACAGAGAAAGACAACATAGGTTCAATTTGTTCACTGTCGTTGTTGTTGTTGTTGGGTCTGTGTGTTGAGGTCTGTTGTTGTTTTGATGTAGGTTTGTTGTTGTTGAGGTCTGTTGTTGGTGATGTCTGTTGTTGTTTGTGATGTCTGTGTTGGAAAAAGCGGGTAACATTTGGCCTGTATATCCACATACTTTGATGGATTTTAAAACCATATTTGGGTCACATGTGACAACATGACATCCCCCATTTGTTGATGAGGTCAAAGGTTACAGACCAAGTTAAAAGTTCATGGGAGTGAGGGTCAAGTTGTAAAATAGGCTGAAAATGTAAGGGTCATTCCATGCCAAAACACCAAGGTCAAGGTGTGGAACCCACCTCTAAGATTTTGTTGAAATTTGCAGTCAAAGGTACATTTATGGGGCTACACGAGGAGGTCAAAGGAAAAATTCAAATTCCATTCAGTTTTGAAGTTTATGGGCTCCTCCAAAGTTGTACGACTCCGACTATTAAAATTGTGATTAGTTTTAAAAAAAAAAACGTTATAATGATTTAGATATATTAGTGCCAGTGTTGCATCAATAACAAAGCAAAAGTACAATTTCTTTGCATCCCCCTCTAGTAAAAATAGGCCTCAAATAGTTGCCATGATGCAAAAGGAACTAAAATGGGACCACACATAGAGGGAGCTTATTTGCGCGTACACCTTATATGAAATTCTCGCATGAAAAAAATTTAGCATCACACTATAACAATCACTGTGATTAGAAGTTTTGGTATTTTTGGATGTCTTCATTGAAAAACTGGGATACATATCAAAGCCAAATTAAGCTCAGTTTGGTATAAAAGTTGATGAATTCAGAAACCTTTCACTATAAAATGGCAAAATTATTTTGGATTTTTTTTTCATCACTAAAGACCACTTTAGAGTGATCCGCATCATCACCAAAAACTGTCCCAAACATTCCAACATGACATGTTGGGTGACTCAGGTCAAAATTTTCCTAGTACTTGGCCAAATTTTGCACTTTTTCGGTAAAGGTTTCTGAATTGTATGCAACTTTCAACCAACATGGCGCCCAAACTTGTTTCATCTGTTTTCACTGAAGACATCAAAAATACAAAACAAAAACTTATATCACAATGATAGTTATAGTGTATGCTAATATTTTTGCAATGCTAGAACTTCATATCCGGTGTACGCGTCACCATAAGCGCTCTCTGTTTGGTCCCAAATTAGTCCATTTTGCACCATGGCACTATTTGAGGGCCTATTGTCACTAGGGGGATACAAAGAAATTGTAATTGCTTCGTTATTGTGAGGCAACAAGTGCAAACTACTGATTACAATAAATAGCATTAAAGAGTTTCTTACATACCTGAATCAATGTATAGTCTAGTCGAATTTTTAAAACTTTGAGAGACAATAACTTCAAAACAGAATGGAATTGAATTTTTCCTTTTGAACTCTTCTTGTAGCCCCAGGGAAATGTACCTTTGACGCAATTCAACAAAATCTGAGATGGTGTGGGTCCACAACCTTGGTTGTTTTAGCCATGAATGACCCAAAAGGACCCTCATTGAAAAGTTGAAGTGCAATTGGAACCAAGATTGGTTTACGGAGGTTACATGCAATCCTTCATTTGTTATAGGTCAAAGGTCAATAATCAAGGTCAAAGGTCATGGGGGCCCTATCATTCACAAAACCGCGAGGCAGGCGACACAAGCGGTCGAGGACCGCCGAGGTATTTTTCAAATTATGTATATCCTTGGAAGCATATCATCAAAAAACATCTGATTACAAATTTAGCTAAAGTGGTCCGCCAAATTGGCTATGTGCGCTACATGTGGGGGGTTGCCATGCTCTCACACAGCAAGCTGTTTACATTCAACAACATATGCTGGTCGGTTACCCATTTAAATTTGCACTTGGGTGGAGAAAGGCAAGCAAAGTAAAGTGCCTTGGCCCAAGGGCACAACACATTGGCGACAGCGGGGCTCGAACCCACAACCTTTAAATGCTTATGAGGTGAATGTTGATCCAACTGCACCAAATATGCATAATACATACTTTGGCCATACTTATAGATGAGTTGACATATTGTCGTCAACGAAGGGCATGGGCCAACGAACAAAGCACTGCCCCGGCAGTATGCGCGAGCATCTGCAGGGCTTGTGCTTAAAATTCGCGCTAATTCAGGCGTGTGATTGATAAGACTATTGAATGCTGTAACTGTATGGGCAGATTCTTCACCGCTAGCATTCAGTAGACCAGGTGATAATGGTGTTGTAAACATTGATGTCACCCATCTATACTGTTATGTTATGTTAGTGGTCAGCAATGGTTGGGCCATGAAGAAGAAAGAAGACAGGCGACAACTAGTAAGTAATCTCTTCCGCAAGCAAAGAGTAAGTAACAATCTCTCACTTTACACAACGTAGCTATGAGTAGTGCAGGTTCTCCTGCGGGGTTATTGCCCAGCCGGCACTCAGGCATTCAGATTTTTTTGTTCTTTGTTGTTTTTTTTTTTTTTTTTTTTTGAGATAGCAAGTATTATGGTTGTCAGAGGGGTTATTGCCCAGGGCATAATAGCATTAGTTTTTTAAATTAAAAAAACAAAAAGAAAGTTTTGCGGCTTATATCGGCAGTTGGTATGCTGAGGGGTTACGACCACGGTAGGCACTTCATGAATGGGCCTTTTTTCTTTTTCAACAAAAAAGCCAGTGCCACTACATCGGCACAAAAATAACCATGAATGCCGCTAAGTGCCCCGTCAAGGTTAATAGTTCATCCTGGCTGATATTTTGACAACAGCCCAACTAATCAGGACTGTGATGAAAATGATAATGGGCACTGCAATTTAAATGTACAGAGAATCAAAGTGAAATAAGTGTTGATAAATATAAATAATGTGTAAGGCATAAACAAAGAGAAAAATTGGCTGCATACTCTTTTCTTTTTATCCATTAATACATTACAAAATTGATCCAACTAGTGAATTTTTGTGCTCAAAAAGGCCTTGAGACCCCCCTATTGCCACATTAAAAAATTCGGTGCGCCCATGCCTTGTAGCGGTCCAATGCTAGCCTCGGTACGCCCATCCATGACGTCACTGGCATACAAAATCCTTTGACTTTTTTGTGTCTCAAGTTGGGGCCCATGTGCAAATTTTAAGGGTAAGTAAACATAAATTTTCCCCTTTATCGCCGATTTATCGGCGATTTGTTTAGGTATATAATATCTGATAAAAATCTACCTCTACTACGGGTCGTCGAGTAGTTAGTTTTGGATGATTATGTGTTGGTGCAGTTTGAGATGTTTTCTTTAGACGGAATTCTGGAAGTTGCTAAGGAGTGGAATCGGAAGATTTCTAAGGAGTGGAATTCGGAAGCTGTTAAACATAATTATCAGATATATATTTGTATTATCCGTCCATGGTTGCCCCGCGACGCCTCAGGCCTTTGTTTCGCCGATGCCGTTCTGTGGTGTAAGTGGGCTTATTCCTTGGCCAGGTTTAGCTTCCCCCCCTATGTAGTCCACACTTAGACCGCCAGGGCATGTTGGGGATATGTCCCTTTCTCGTGTCTGATCCCTTGACATTATTTTTTTTATATTTATATTATGTTTCGCCTTGTCTATAGCCTCGCTGTGCAACCATGTCATTTGTGTTCTCACAGCTTACTACCAGCCCTATGCCGATGAATCTTAATTTTTCTCAAATCTTGGGGGGGGGTGCCCTGGGTCTTCTGTCGTCCGTCTGTACGTCTCCTTGGCCTTTCTGCTCTACCCTTTGGAACTCCGATTCTCGGTCGGGTCTCCTATTATCTAACAATGTTCACAAGTAGTTTAATTTTGATGTTGCAGAATGAAGGAACCGCTTCAAAGATGTATGGATGTAAAGGAGTTCCTTCGAAGACGAGACAAGGACCCGCATGAACGGTGTGTGAAGTGCACAAGCTGTTCAAGAGCGAGACCTTGTAATATACACAAAGGGTAGGACAGAATTGGAGACCTGAAATTCTTTGATGAATAGGACGTGTATATGGAAGAAAGTGAAAGAGACAAAGTCAAGGCTAAACAGCTCCATCTCCGTCAGGGCATCTCCCTCCGGGTTCGTTCACCGGTGAAGCTTTTACCTCTGCCACTCAACCTAGACTACTTCAAAAGCAGTCAAGTTCTATCTTTGATTTAGCTTCCAGACGTTATTATCTAAGGTTGTAACAGAGGCTATTAGACAGGGTAGTATAGGGCAAGTTAGTCCAGCCACCTCTGCAGTTGTGATGATTAGGGCCGTGATTTATATAATTCCGAGTGGATTAAGGGATTACTGAAGACTGGCGGGTCTATCCACTCCTCCATTCATGGTGAATGGGAAGATTATCACGGTTGCGTAGGCCCGACGGTTGCCGTCTCTATACGGGTCGAAAGAAATCCAGCTGTGGCCTATTGACGGTACAATAATCAAGGGATCTAACGGCTCTCAGTCCACCAGCCGAATAGAAATTCGGCCGCAGTCCAGTGATAATTCACAACACATGAGAAGTCAGTTGGCTCTTTTATCCGTGGTGTGTGCAACTTAAACAACCTCAGTCCACCGGGGTCCGTAGTGTTGCAGTTCATTAAGAACTGAGGGGGACTCCCGTGGCGGCAGTGATTTGAAGCCAGAGGCCTTTGTTAAGCCTATTGCTGCGGATATGGTTATGAATAACGCCCCCACGGTTCCGGTGGTACTCGTAAGTTTGGCGGCTTTTCTGGCGGCTTTTCTGGCGCCTGGTGCCCGTATGTGATGAGGTATAGATACTTATGAGTATGATGATACTTCTATAATCAGCTCTAAACCTCTGACGGGCCGTGATACGTCCCGTGGCTATGACTCATTATGTTGCGGCAGGGGGCGCCGATGTTCCCGATAGTATACCGACGGATCATGAGTTTATGTCGGAGGAACATGGGACTTTGTATGGTGATGGCGGAGTTAGATATTTCTTTCAATGGATGAAGGACAGAGTTTTCCCTCTTGGCTTCTGAAGGAAGTTAGTGCGGTTAATGCCTTTTATACTGTGAGAGATCACGTTTCTACTGAGCCTTTTTACAAAGATGTTACCAATTAGTGGCCTTGAGAGGAAGAATGCAGTTGACATTGAATTTATTTAACACCTAAGAAGTTCTCTGAATGCATCCTAGAGGTAAAGATCTTTTGGGGAAGACAGTGGTCTAGCTTAGCCTCTCAAGAAGAGGAACGAGTTTAGCAGTGCCTGATCAAGTTGCCAAAGTCTACAAGATCAGAGGTTCTTCCAGATTTGACCGTATAGATACAGACCTTAGATTATGGCTTTCGCAGACGGACTTCCGCTCCAGTTATTCTCATGCCTACGGAAGGAACAGAGGTCCTTTCGGAAGTTTTTTTTTTTTTCGGGTCGGCGAGGTCTAGGACAGCAAATCAAACTATAGGGCTCTAGACAGTACAGAAGTTTATTCTTCCTACTCCAGACGTCGAGGCGCCAGAAGAGTGGCGCGAGTAGGAGAAGATGTACATTTGACTCCTACCTACCTATGATGCCAGTGGAGGGGCATCTAAAGTTATTCCTCATGGCGTGGCGGTCGATAACATCGGATCTATGGGTTCTTCAAACACCTTCAGAAGATTAACATTTGCAGTTTACCGCTCGTCCGCCGATCTTGTGAAAGTTGATTGAAGTCAGTTTTTGATCAAGCCTATGCCAAAAGAGACATTAAAGGATATGATTTTGAAAAAAACGAAGTGAAGGAATGGTTAGGAAAAATGCTATTTTTCCAATAAGAAAGAATATGGAAGGATTCTATTAGTTTTTCTTCCTACCAATCGAAGAAACAGGAGACTCAGGACGATCATTAATATACGCCCTCTTGAAAACAGATTTATTCGTCCGTGCTTTCAGCTGCGTAACGCCGCTGTATTAAGAGTTGAAAGCATGGCGGGATTGGTGCGACATTGGATTTAGGAATTTAAAAGACGCCTACCTTCCATGTTCCAGTTTTTTCCCCATCAAAATGGCTTCACTTCAGTTTAGACCACCATAGTCTACATTTCGAGCTCGGCCATTCGGAATTTCTACTGCTCCCTGTTGGTACTGACAAGGCTAGTGAAGACAGTGGCAGAACATATGAGAAGGAGGGGTATTGCGATATTGTCTATTTCAAATGATTGGTTGTTTGTAGATTCAAGCTAATCAAGTCTGAGAGTTCAGTTTACTTTGGTTATTTGAAGACGGGTGAAAGAGCTGTGTTCATTATAAACCTAAGAAATATATCTCATTCAAGTAAGAAGCGGAGTGTTTTAGGAGCAATCTGGAAGTGAAGAAACCACAGTTTTCTACAGAGAGAGATCAGAATAAAAATGTTGTGCAGACTAGTATCTCTATCTGAAGTGGAATTTATCTCTGTCATCTATGGCTCCGCTGGTTAGGGATGTTGGCCAGTTAGTAGACCTTCTACCCTTCTGCAGGTGGTGGATGAGACTGCGTCCAGGTCCACCTTCGGATTACTACCAGAGGGAATATCGCCCAGGATCTACACGTCTAGTTACGGTAAAGCCAAAGATCGGTCGCACTACGATGGTTATTGCAACACACAAGGAATTTTATGGTGGGGAAAGAGGTTCCCCGAGATACCTCATCGGTATTACCACGACGGATGCTTCGAAGCTAGGTTGGGAAGCAAGCTGAGATCCCACAAAATAAAGGGGGTCGAGTATGGTCGAAAAAGTTAATAAGGAATCTCCATATAAATTAGAATTAGAGGCTAGCGATCTCATAACACGTCTTAAGAGATTCAAGGATGGTTTTGGGAAGTCAGTTGTGAAAATCAGCTCAGACATTCCACTGTAGTTGCCTACATAACCACCAAGGCGGAACAGAGTATCCTCAGTGCATTGCAAACCATCCCCTCATCACGTGGTGCCAGTACCATGTCAACACCTAAAGCAGAAACCTCTACCGAGAGTTATAACTGTCTAGAAGAACCGCGTTTCCAGAGGAAAATCAGCAAAATGATAGCTATTCTGTATCAACTGTGGAGTGGCATTCAACAGGCGTCGTATGCCAGGATGATTTTTCAAACGACTTTGCCCGGAATATTAGATCTGTTTGAACACAAAAAGACATTACCAACTCCCACATACTGCACGTGGCTAGCGGTCGAGAAAAGCCTGTGTGAGAGACTGCTTTACAAAAGTTGGAGAAACTGATTGCACCACCTTTCCACGTTAACCAATTCTGGCGGAAGGTAATAACAAGGTTACAGCAATCAGGTTCAAGTAAGATCTGCTTGTAGCCACATTTTGGCCACGTCAGGTTGGTTTTTAAGTACTGGAGCTTGTCTGGAAGACCAGTACAAGACCTGATTCTTAAGGCAAAAATATGTTCGGTGGACGGAAAGAAGAAACAAACGGGTGTCGCTCCAAACTAAATCTCTATATTGGACTGTGTGGCATCTATCACAGCTCGCCTTCAAACGCAAAGGTTTTTTAGAAGAGTGCCTCCATGGCGGCGGGAGCAAGAAGGAAGTAACATACATTATTACTATAGTAGACTTCGACGCTCAACGTCCGATGCAAAAAATACAAGGTTGATGATGCATTCGGCCTCTCTGCTATTAGAAGACGTGGCTAACTTCTGAATCTCTCTTTCAAGAAACTCCAATGATAACATTAGAAACTTACTGTTCCATCTTCTACTCTACATGATAACCCGTACATCATAGAGAAGATAAGTCTCTAGGATCTCATTAAAGGGAATGATTTATAACAATACCACATATGTTAGAAAGCTCACTCCATCGTGGGATCTTCATTGGTCCTTCAGTACGTCGCCAGCGAGCGTTTGAACCCGTTGAAGAAAGCAACTCTTCTTGATCTTCATTAGTAGACATAATATATAATGGGGGGGGATGGCTGCATCTACAGCAGATGTTCAGAAATCCAGTGGTTGTCTACAGATAAGAAATTATGAGATTCTCAGATTCCCACTATGTCACTCTACTTTCTCGTGATGGTTAATGGCAAAACACAGACACTCTATATGCACCTAAGCCTATTAGTTCTTCCAGAGCTTCCCGGAGTTACTGGTGATCCTGAAGATAAACGCTGGTGTCCATTCAGAGCTCTCCGACATTATTGCCACCTTACTGCCTTCTTAAGGAAATCTATGTATCTTCATATCTGACCACGTCTTCATCACAACAACTACACCTTACATAACCTGCAACAAAGCAACATTTCAAGCTGGTCACTTCCCTCATCTCTGAGGCTTTGAAATGAAAGCCTCGTCACTGACATACATCGCTTTAACTCGCAGCGCCCGCGCTGCGGGCCTCATGAATTAGAAGTCTGCAACATCAATAGGCTTTTCACTAAGGGTGAACATATCTGATATAATGGAAGCAGCAGGATGGCGTACAACGTTCCAGAACGTTTATATGATACGCGTCCTTAGAAGTAATCAAACCGTGACCAAAACCATCCTGTCATGCAAAGCATGTCAGAGTAAGGGAGGGATGCCATGCATCCTTATCACTGCTCATAAGGTGAGGAGTGCCGGGTTTATTATAACTACAAGTGCTTTGATATATATGTGCTGATGTTAACATGTTAGCGCATGTTTTGATATCATATATTATCTAATATATGGACAGTACATTGTGGCAAAATTATTTCATCTCCATTAAAACTTTACATGGCGAGAACCCCGCAAGAACGAGACTACCCGCTCCACTTCCTCCACCTAGTGACCAGTGTGGCAGTCATGCACTAGTTGGATCATTTCGTAATGTCTATAAGGATAAAATAGAATAATACGCCCGCAAGGTTGTGAGATTGTTCTATTTTATACATTTATACTACGCATGATGCAACTAGTAACCCTCATCCAGTCCCTTCCCCGCAAGTGGAGCCCTGGGGAAGGTACAAAAACTGAGCAAAGGATTCTGGAAGCCAGTGACGTCATGGATGGGCGTCCGATGCTAGCATGGGACCGCTCTAGGCATGGGCGCACCAAAATTTTTTGAATGTGGCAATAGGGGTGTCCTCAAGGCCTTTTTGATAACAAAAAACACTAGTTTGGATTCATTCGTAAGATAATACATGTTAAAAATAGAACAATCTCACAACCTTGGTGATTATATTAGTCCCTACACTTGGTGAAATCCAACATGTGTCCGCACATGTATATAATATGCTAGTATTTCAATTGTGACACCTTTATTTGGGAGTGTTTAGACTGCCGGGGGGGGGGGGGGGGGTGGGGGGGGGGGGGGGGGGGGGGGGGGGGGGGGGGGGGGGGGGGGGGGGGGGGGGGGGGGGGGGGGGGGGGGGGGGGGGGGGGGGGGGGTGACTCAAACAATTACAGCGATCTCAATTCTATATTGACTAAATGTGACCTGCTCCCACAAAACCAGGACAAAGTCGGCCAGAGTACTTTGGGCAGAAGAGATCAATAAATCTTGTGATAAAATCAATAGAAAACAAAAGAATTTCAAGGCATATTTGATGCGATCAGCAAATGATCTGAAGTCGGCAGATCCTTTTTGACTTTTTCATGTAGCTGTATCCACCATTTGAAAAGCTAGCATTTTGCTGAAATCCCCATTGAATTGACCAAATTACTTCCACGATAGATTAGTTTGCAGGGTGGCCAAAACAATAGGAAACAAAAGACATTTTCTCTTTTGTTTGGCTATATCTCAAAATCAATATTGCGAGGTCCGACTCATTTTTGCTTGATCACATCACATATATTGAGTTTTGATGGACAAAAAGAAAGAGTAAGCTTTACCATGTGTATACATCATTTAAAGCTGTTTTTCCCCCAGCATTGCGATCTGCGCTTATCTCACAATGAAAATTTCCTGACTTTATCCGGTTTTCGTGGAGGCAGGTCACAAATGGAGTCAGTAGCTAGTTCTAGCTAAGAAAAGTCTGAGGCTTATTTTTCAGTTTAGGGCGTACTTATGGTTAAATACCAAAAGTGTCTTTGTCTATGTATAATCTCTGGTATAGGAAAACTAAAAATTATTTAAGATGAGTTCCATTTACTTTCAAATAAATTTATGGCTCTGTGTATGGCATTTTTATCAATAAGAGTAAAAAAAAATAGGAACATTGCAATGGTATCTTGTTTTTATATCCCATAAAATATCAAAGTAGGATATTTGTTCCTGTTTTGTGAATTCTGGCAAGATGCCTGAAGAACTACATTTGCTTTACAGCATATAATGTTTCTTGTGTCAATGATTCTTAGCTGCATTGTTTTATGGTTGTCATTCACAGACCTGGAGCCACGAGGTATCAGCGTTGCTCCATTAGCGGCCACAATCCATCCTATGTGTTCAAAGGAGGCCGCCTACAGACTAGGGGAGTCTGAGAATGAACCTGTACAAGTCCCCCCTGTGCCTGGAACGCAGTCCATGCCAGAAAAACCACCAGAACAGGTAGGAATAACATTCTAATTAAGAGTATTTGCTACAGTCTTATATGTACTACTTGCTAAGAGGCAGATGTCTACAATCAAATAATCATCCCTCACTGGTACTCATAGGCGGGCACTGCCGAATCCCGCAGGTTGGTCTTTTACCCTCTATATAACTATTTTCCCCCTAGTGATGCGTCATCAACTAGGGTTCTGCGAGGTTGTTGATAAGATGGCATGGTTGCAGTCAGTTTTCTTTTGGGTCCTTCTGAAGTTGTTGCCATGATGGCACATTAAGGCTGTTTCTTTGTTTTCTTATAGATCAGGTATCCAGAGCAGGATAGAGAGATTCGATAGGTTATTTATGAGCTACCGGCACACAGTCTTTATTTGTTATTTTGTGGTTTTTAATTCTATAGGTTGTTACCCAGTCGACTGACT